>BGNK01004327.1:1531-56073 GCA_003297005.1 Symbiodinium sp. clade A Y106
AGACTCACAATTGCGCGCTGTCAGGATCAAGAAAACGACAATGTCCTCTCCTTGCTTTGCAGTCCTGCGCATGTCGGGAATCTCTTTAAAATGGAGTTTGCAAATAGGTTTGCAAATAGTTTGCAAATAGGGGATGGGTTTGCAACTACGCCGTTGGGCAGCCCAGGCCAGGGCCAGGCCAGGGCCAGGGCCGGGCCAGGGCCAGGGCCAGGGCCAGGGCCAGGGGCGGGCCAGGGGGCCAAGCTGGCAAGCCAGAGTCCCACACTGGCCAGGCCAGGCCGCCAGGCTTGCCAGGTCGCAGCCACGTCTTTGCTTCAACGCCGCCAAGACAGCATGCAAAACTGTATTGTCACTCGCACAGCAATCTCACCGGCCGTGGCTCCTCGCACAAGACGCAAGCAGACGTGTACTGCAAATATAACGCGCTGCAACCTCTGTCACGCGAACTCAAGCAAGACACAGAGCTGACGCTGCGCAGCGTCTAGACACAGTCTCTTCGCACAACATGCAAGCACGGCTACATGCTCACACGGGGCAGCTGCCGCTGCAAGCTCTGTCACGCGAACTGATCAAGCAAGACACACAGCTCCAGCTGCGCAGCTTCTAGACCAAGTCTCCTCGCACAACACGCAACTACAGCTACGTCGACTGCAAGCACGGCGGAACGCGCTGGCGCGGGTGCTCTGCAAGCTCTGTCACGCGAACTCAAGCAAGACACACAGGTGCGGCCATGGCAAAGTGTCGGCGCACAACATGCAAGCACGGCTACCCTGCAAACACGGCAAACTCTGTCACACGAACTCAAGCAAGGCACACAGCTCCAGCTACGCAGCTTCTAGACGAAGTCTCCTCGCACAACACGCAAGCACGGCTACTGCAAACACGGCACAACGCGCTGGCGCGGGCGCGCCGCAAGCTCTGTCACGCGAACTCAAGCAAGACACACAGCTGCACGTCGCACGCTGCGAAGAAGGCTGCAACTCAAGAGCTCATGAAACCACTTCCCAAGACGGTGGATGGTAAAAATCCTGCATGACCTGTCTAGTGGCAGTGTTAGCGATGCCCTACGCGCTGTCTCCCCTCACCCCGACGTCAATTCAGGGATACCCTTCATTGCCCGCTTGGTTTGGCGTCTTTTCAATTAGGTAGAAAACCTACAAAAACAGACAAAGCCCCACTAAAAACAGACAAAGCCCCACTAAAAACAGACAAAGCCCCACTGGAAACAGACAAAGCCCCACTGGAAACAGACAAAGCCCCACTGGAAACAGACAAACCCCCACCAGAAACAAACAAACTCCCACCAAAAACAACTAAACTCCCACTAAAAACAACTAAACTCCCACTGCACTGTAAACGACAATTACAGGGAGGAGCAGGTCACTGAGCCATCATGCCAACACATTTTTTCTGCTGTGCTCCACCGTAATCAGTCGGTGATCGAACGAAGCGGCAAGTCCTCGGATTTGTTTGTGCTTTGAGGCATAGGGTTCAAGGTTGAGGAGATGAGTCTCGCAGAACCCAATGAGATCAATTTGGGGATACTGCCTCTTGCGGGATTTCCGGCTGAAGCTCCAAACGTGCAGAAGGTTTCGGATTTGGAACATGGTTCCAATCCAGGTTTAAATGCGACCCGAGGCTCTGAGAAGAACACGACGATGGTTTGCATCCTGCAGGGCTGGTTTTGTTTAGGCTTTAGGGGGCTCTAGGGGGTTTTAGTTTTAGTTTAAGAGCCATTGCCAGGAAGTAGATTCGGCGATCCGGGCTCAGTGGTTTAAGTTTGCAGTCCATTCAAAGGTTAGGTTAAGGCTCAGGGTCTCAAAGCGCCCGAGGGTAAGGGTATGAGCACGGGGCCGAAGTTTAGGGTTTTAGACTAGATGTTGGGTTAGTTTACGGGCATGGGATTCAGGGTTGAGGTTTCGAAGTTTAGGGGTTAGTCAGTCTTGCTTCCCACCTAGCAAGGACGAGGTGTGGTGTTTTAGGACTACGGGCTAAGGTCCAGGGTTCAGTCAGAGCTCAGGCGATGTGAAACTAGGAGGGGCAGGATGCGAACCGCATCAAACCCTACCCAAACCTTAACGCTGGGCTCGACAGAAGCACTCCACCCGGCAGGGTTAAGAGTTTAGAGGCTTCAACCCTGCACTACTGGAGGCTGGAGTGGCAGTGGGTTGATGTTTGGATAGGGTGTCGGGTTTCAAAATTTAGGGCTTACCAGATTAAGCTTAGGAATAAAACCAAACAGCTCAGGGCCTAAATCTAGGTCAAGTTCGAGTCTAGGGTTCCGGGCTTGTAGCTCTAAGCGCTTCAATCCCCTAAGCCCAAGACCCCTTTAAAGACCGGCTGAACTCGATTCAACTGCAGTCGCTGCTATGCACCCTACAAAACCTGTCAACCAAACCCTTTCCCGTCACTAACAACCTCATACTGGGCTGAAGGAAACTTGCACTCACCCGGCCTGTTGACGATGTGCTGCCGGTCAATGGATTGCAGCTTAATTGCGGCAGGATGCATGGCACAGGCGACATGCACACGGACAGGCTTCCCCGAATTGAGTTCATTTTGTCGGCTGCTGTTTCAGGCGGCTCTGTGCTTGGGTGGAGGCATGCTCTGAACGACAGGCTTCAAAGCATCCAGCACATCTGGAAGTATGACGCCCGGCTCCTGCTCTTCTGCACCAGTCGGCAAGGAAAACTTCTCACCATGATGCTTCAGCAACTGCCACTTGGACCAATTGAACCAGTGGACTTGGCTCAGTGCATCCTCCCAGGTTCGGATGGAACCAAAAGATGAGCCATAGTTTTCTGGGCAAATTGCGTACCCTCCAAGACATCTGCTTTGTCAGCAGGCACCTCATACTTGCTGCTGAAGCGGTGATCGCCATATGACAGCCCCAGCCATGCCCCGGGAGGTGTTATCTTGATCAAGATATCATCAGGCGACCGATTCACCCTGACCACTGGAGCTCGTGGTCGAGCTGCATCATCTACATCCAATGGCGCTCCGTCTCCTGCAGCAGCTGCGGGTCTCGAGGAGGAACTTGGCTCTGCCGGCTCGGGGAAAGCGGGCTCCGGATCAGGAGGCTGAGCAGCGGGCTCAGGATCAGGAGGCTGAGCAGCCTCAGCTTCCTCGAAATCCACACCGGCACCAGGTGGCGGCTCCGATGCAAGCCTCCGTCGCTTGAAGGTGCGAGCTGCAAAGGATGAACTGTCCGGGCGGCACCGTTTCTTCGTCCTCCTGTTCTCATCATTCTTGCTCTTGCCCTTTCCCTTGCCCTTTCCCAGCCTGCTCTTCTTGGCTTTGCCTCGAGCCGGAACGGGTTCATCCGGCTGCCTTGCACCCAGCTTCATCAACAGCTTAGCTATCTTTTTCCGGGCCTTCAAGTCTTGCAAGTCCTGTTTGTTAGCGTCGTCTTGGTCAAGTTCGCTGATGACTTCAGAGAGCTCCGAATCCCAATCGTTATCCTGCTCTGCAGCTCTGGTCTTTGCAGCCGCCTTGGCTGCTTCAAGCTCATCCTCTGGAAAACTCAACCCCCAGACATGTTGTTCCACTGTTTTCCTGCTCGCGTTGCCTTTCACATGTCCACCAAGAAGCTTGACAAGATCTTTCATTTGCACCACTGTCAAGGGCAGACCAGCCAGACAAACCGCACATTGCAAAGACATCGAAAGCCCTGATTTCTTCCACCCAATGGGTCCCGAGGCTTGGCTCAACAACACAGGTTCGGTCGGAACAAATGCCCAGTCGTTCAGGTCCACGATGTGCCGCCATTTGAGACATCTCCGGTCTGGTCTCCAAAGATAGCCTTTGCGGAGAATCTGCACTTGCTTCGGGAGGGTCCAAAGGTTTAGGATAATTACTATGGTTCTTGTTCAGCAAAACAAAAATCACAGAAAACGATTAATGGCAATTCGTAAACCCTTTTGCGTCCAGGCCTAAAGCCTTGAATCCCCAAAGGAACCCTAAGTTACTAAGCCCTAAACCCTAAACCCTAAGCCCTAAACCCCAAACCCTAAACCCCTCAACCCTAAAACCCTATAGTATATAGATCCCCAAAGGAACCCTCACAAAATCCTTAGAGGAACCCTTATTTTTTTAAAGGAACCCTTTGATTCAACGAATCCCTATGAAAACCCTTTTAGTCAACCCTAAACCCTAAAGGCCTTAAAACCCTTAAGCCACTGCAAACCAGAACTGCGGTCCGGAGACGAGTGTCTCCATCAGGAAGCTTCTCCACTGAATAATCCCATGCGAGGAATGCATATTCCGTCGCAGCCACCACCTTGACCAAGGAAGAGGTGGATTGTTGAGCGAGACAACTGCCAGGCAGTGCCAGCACTGACAGCCAAGCGGAATTGACATTCAAATCGCCCGGCCAGGAGCCTGAATCTTTCTCTGGCCAATAGTGCATGAGCCAGGCCGTGGCAGCAGCAGAGTCAAACAGTGCAGCAGGCGTAGATGGCCATTCATCTTGTTTCTTTCGGGGGACCATGAGCTCCTGCATGCTCTTGGGCAGCTTGTGCGTGGATGCCTTCATAAGACTGCCCAAAGAAACAAACTCTCCGGCCTTACCCGGGGCAGGAGCCGTCACCTTGTCAGACACACTTGCTTTGGCGACTGAAATGCCTCGGTTTTGGAGAATTTCTGATGCCAGAATCTTAGACATGATGCTGGTGTTGCCGAAGGACACGTTCTTGTTCGTCCTAAACAGATCCTTGGCCTGTTGATGAGCCATCTCGACAAGGCGTGAATCCGTCAAGTGTTTCGCCAGGACCGTGAGCAAACCACCGGCCTGTCCCGGCCCTGACGTGGACAGCCGACGGTCGTCCTCGAAAGCCATGAGCAGTATCCTGATCAATGCACTGTGCCGCCAGTGCATGACGGCCAGCGGCCCGACCACGGCACCTCGTGCCTCAGCAGCTTCAGCTTCGAGCAGGTATCGCCAATGATTCAAAGCAAGCTTTCGGGCCGCGGTCGCGGTGCCCTCTTCAGCTGCCAGAGCATGGTTGTAGCACAGCGGTGGCAAAGTGTGGAACGCAATCAAAGAACTGGCCCTTGCTTCGAAGAGTTTCTCGAAAAGCTCGACCTGAATCTGCAAAGCATTCTCATGGCCCTGAAAGCGAGGGAGCACATGTTGCAGCATCTGCGAGTCCCACAAAGACGACTCCAGCATCTCCTCGAGTTCCAATGCCCAGAGTTTCGAGCTTGCACAGGCCACGTTGTGTGATAGCACTTGCATGGGGCTCTTGATATCACGAGCCCGCTCGGCATGGAACTTCCACGAGGCTTTGCCAATCGAAAGAATGCAATCCTTTATGCAAAGGTTCAGCTCGGTGATTGCTTGTGCAGCCAGCTTCCACGACCCTTTCTTTTTCTTCAGTTCTTGTACTTCTCTGGCCTGCCGGGCAACCCCACAGCATCAGAAACCCGAAAGCGTGAAACCCTGAATCGGCTCAAACCCAAAACCCAAACACGACCCCCGGAAGTTTGAGTTTCGAAATTGAGGCGGCGCTTTGCTCAGGCAACCCCTGAAAGCAGCAAAGGGCCTTTTTAAAATCTTAGCCCGACAGCCTCAACATTCAAACTTCATGCCAAAACTATTCTTGTTTAACCCCCAGGCACACAGAAATCCAGAAGAAAAAAGCTGCTGAACCTATACACCCTAAACCTTAAGCCCTATGAAGCCACCTTCGAAGCTGAAGCCAAAAACCCTAAACCCAACACTTTTTATGCCAAACCCTAAAACCCCTAAACCCAAACTTACCCTAAATATATTGAGGTCCCAGTGGCAGGGTCGTTGACATTGGGCAGTGTGTTGTCGCCTGAGTCGGCCTCGGATTCTGGATTGCCAGCGAGGGATGCTTCGAGCACCATCTTTGTAGCCCAAAACTGGCCGCTCAAAAAAGTCATGCTCTCAAAGAAGCTGAACCAACGAAGCAGCTTGATCAGTGGTCCTTTGCTTTGGAACGATGGCATGTCGCGGAGGGATGCGAACATAGTTTCGCTGCCGTCTTTGCTTCGCGGCTCAGCGATTCGCTGCTCCTTGCTGATGAGGGCCACATATCGTTGCCAAGTGTCACAGTCAACTGTTTTGCTTGCGAGGAACTCCTCCAGCTTCGCTTTTTTGCGGAAGAAGAATTGGCTGCTGCCATAGGGTCCATAAGGTAGGTTGGCTACGACTGTTAACATCAGCACGACTCTCCAAGATTTGTAGGCGGAACGTTTCAGAGCTAGCTTGATATCATTCCATGCTCTATGAAATGCATCAAATCAGGATAGGGCTGCCGTATTGGAGAAAGTTCAATGCAGCGGTGTTCACTGGACCTTGGTCCGATACAGAGACTAATATCGGCACTCGGTCAAGTTGATTTCGAAGAGATGCCGGGATTTCCAGCACTGTGGTGCCTGCCACTTCGTCGTGCACCCACCATCTTCCATCTGGCCCCTGCAAACGGAGTTCACTCGCCGCCAACGGTCTTGCAATGAGACCATGTGGAATTCTGAAGTCCAGCAAACTCAAACCGAGGGTTCGCAAAGAAGCGGACAGTGCCCTGAGCTCGTTGTATCCGGTGACCCGCTTCAATTTCGATTGCTTAGCAAGAGGCAATAAAGTCTCGTCGAGATCTCCCAGCATGACAGGCCGCATCTCTTGGTTTAGCAGCCAAGCGGCTTTGTCAAGCCGCCTGCTATACACGGCACCGACCAGAACTTCTTTTCCTCCGTAGGACAACGGATCCCAAGCAATGCACAATTGCCGCTCCTGCCCAAAAACTTGTTTCACTGTGTTGTAATGCAAAAGACAGTCTAAAAACGCCTCGTACTGCATGAAGCGAACCGTGGACAAACTCAGGTCTTCGTGGGTTTTAGCGACTTGCCGTCGTCTCATCTTCTCCTTGCGTAATCTGAACATGAGTATCATTCTATTCACTGGATCAGACTGCTTTCTTGCGACATTATTCTTTGTCTTCAGAACTGGCAAGACGTCCAGCTCTTTCTTGGCTAATTGCTTTGCGAACAACATCAGCAGCCCGCCCAAAACAGAGAGGACCCCGGGCAGCGCGCATAGCAAAATGCACCTGAACAGATTCTGTCCTCGCATCTGCGATTTCGGGTGGCAGAACAACCATGCCAAGTAGAAAAGGACATCATCCAGCGTGGCTTTCTCAGCTGGGCTAGTGATGCAGCGGCCCATCCAAGTGCCTCGCGACAATTTAGACCAGGCTTCCAATCCACCTGGACAGGAAGCCAGCAGAAAGGACCAGGCCCCGTGGCACACCTGTTTCTGCCCCTCGAAGGCCAGTTGCGACTGTCTCAGAGAGCCCTGTCTATCCACAAGCATGGCCATGAAAACAGTTGTCTCGTCTGCAGCTGCTGCAAAGCACAGACAAGCCATACCCAGGAACAGCTTCAAAGCAAGCCGTTTGCATTCATTTGGTAAACTTCTGTTTCTGAGCAACCAAAGCAAAATGGCAAAGAAGCCTCTGCATCCCAGACTGTGGTCCTTGTTACAAGCTTCGGAAGACGATGCAGCCCTTTGCTCCTGCCGGCCTCGATAAGTCAGCTCCGACTCCGGAAGCTGCATCTGTGCAAAGTCGGCCAGGATTGATTTTTTGTTTGATCCCAGAATCGAGCCAGGAGCCTTCACAATCTTGCAGAAAGAATGGATTCGGGACCACTGCCAGTCGACTTGATGCTCGTCTTCTTTGGAGATGTAAGCCTAGCTTTTCTCAGAGGGCCCGGGATTCACGAATAAAAAACATGTCAATAATAACATAAACTTTAGTACTCGCAACTCAGCCTCAACTTTAACTTTGTTCGAGATACCCGTTGCAGGTACTCCTTGACAGTAGCAACGTGAACTGGCAGCTCGAAGTCGGCCCATTCCTGATTTCAGGGTGTTTAGGGTTTTGGGGTTCAAGGTCAAGGTTCTTCCTGGGCCATTTACGACACTTGTGTTTGAGTGCATATTGAATGTTGATCCTTATCAACAGAACTTAGAAGTCTCAAGGTTGAGGGTTCGGAGTTGTGCTTTTGGGGCTGCAGGGTTTAAGGTATTGCACAAGGAAGTTGGTTGCAGCAAGGCGGCGTCTTTGGCCACAGTCACAGGCTGCTCTGCCATGCTTGGGTGAGACCAGGCACTTCAAGGTTTCCCGTCACTTTATGTTTAGGCACTTAGGGGTTTTAGGGTTTCGGTTTAGGATTTTAGGGCCAAGCTTAGGGTTTAAATTTATTAGAATCGATTCTCACAAGTAAGGGACTCGACTGCTGCCCTTACTGCTCAACTTGAAATCCCAACCCATCAATTAGGGTTCGGGAGCTTTTTAACTAGCTGCAATTAACTAACTTCCTCGAACCCCACCCTAAACCTCGAGCCCGACCCAAGCTTCCTGCGTGCTCCGGCGTAAAGCACACAAGGAGTCCTTTGCACCCTGCTCTGAAGCGGAAGGTTTGGGGTGTCAGGTCTTCCAGATTCAGTAGGGGTTTCATGTCGGGGTTTGAAGGCCCGAATCAGGATCGTAGACATCCCAGCGCCCTCAAACTGCTCAAACCCTGAGACCCTTAGCCCGAATGCTAGTTGTTAGTGACATATGACAAGACCGTCACCCTGAATCTTGAAACTTGCCGAAGCCCTGAACAGGTCACAACTCAAGCGAACAGCAAGAATCAGACCGAATAATCTGAAGCCGATTCGATGGCTTAATTCGGGTTCATGTGTTTCGGCTCCTTGTAACTGTAGGCTTCGAGGGTGAGTCTCTTCTGGCTTTGATAAATGTTTAGGGCTTGAAGTTACCGGTTTAAGGGTGTAAGGTCTGTGCGGATTCCAGTGCCTGCTTCGGAAATCTGTGCCTGTTCCTTGATTAGGGTTGTTTTGGCTTGGGCTTTCAGGAGGCTCAAGAAACCCCTGAAGCATGAGCAACAAAAGCTCGGGACCAGGCTTAGGGCTTAGGGGCTTGAGGGCGTTCAAGAAATCCCTGAAGCCTGAGCAACAAAAGCTTGGGATCAAGCTTAGGGGTTTGAGGGCTTTCCAGAATTCCCTGAAGCATGAGCAACAAAAGCTCGGAGGCTTAGGGGTTTGAGGGCTTTCCAGAAACCCCTGAAGCGTGAGCAACAAAAGCTCGGGATCAGGGTCAGGCTTAGGGGTTTGAGGGCTTGCCAGAAACCCCTGAAGCATGAGCAACAAAAGCTCGGGATCAGGCTTCGGTTTGACGGCGTTCAAGAAATCCCCGAAGCCTGAGCAACAGAAGCTCGGGATGAATCAGGCTGAGGGGTTTGAGGGTGCTCAAGAGTCACACTGCCTGGCTGCCTCGCCTTCCAACCTCCGAAAAACCCCTGAACAAAACCCAACAAGCCCTGAAGCCTCGCTCACACTGCCTGGCTGCCTCGGAGCCCCAACCGCCTTCCAACCTCCGAAAAACCCCTGAACAAAACCCAAAAAATCCTGAAGCCTCGCTCACACTGCCTGGCTGCCTCGGAGCCCCGACCGCCTTCCAACCTCCGAAAAACCCCTGAACAAAACTCAAAAAACCCTGAAGCCTCGCTCACACTGCCTGGCTGCCTCGGAGCCCCAACCGCCTTCCAACCTCCGAAAAACCCCTGAACAAAACCCAAAAAACCCTGAAGCCTCGCTCACACTGCCTGGCTGCCTCGGAGCCCCACCGCCTTCCAACCTCCGAAAAACCCCTCAACAAAACCCCACAACAAAACCCCAAAAGCCCTCACACTATCGTATTATTCCATGCTAATGTATTCGAGGCAATCGCTTGCTTGAAACACTCTAATTTCCTCGAGGTAAATGTCCTAAATACCGCACCACACAATGAAAGAAATCCCTGACTGAAGCCTGAGCAACAACAGCTCGGGATCAGGCTTGGGGGTTTGAAGCCGAACCTTAAAATTCGTTTAAATGCACAGCCAACACGGAGAACCCTGCCCGAACCCGACTTTGCACTCTGGACGCTGCAACAGAGTGGAGGCTTAGGTTTTTTTGGGTGGGTTCTTGACTCAGATCCTGCAAATATTAACCCTCACAGCCTAGGGGCCTAAACCCTTTTGGTTTGTTTTCGGATTGGACTTCGAAGTTTCGGGTTTGGGGGTTTAGGATGTTACGGTTGCATGGGCTAGTGATTTCAGTTCAGTCAAAGCGGCATCCTGACTCTCGGGATCGGGCTTAGGGGTTTGGGGCCTAAACCCTAGCCTAAAGTCTAATCAAAACCTGAGCCCTTGACCTTAACTGACTGAACAGTCAACCTACAGGTTGACGGGCTTACATGCATTCAAGTTAAGTTGAAAAGCACGACGGATGATGATGCTGGGTAGGAACCAAGACTATATGTCACAGTCACACAGAATACAATTGCCAGCCCGAACTAATAGCTAACTCGGAGCATCTTGTCGTCCATGCTGCATCCGGACATCGGAGTCCTGTCGAGTCAACAATGCAAACAACAGACGGAGTGGCCATGGTTCAGTCAGTGTGTGCATTGAATCAGTGCAAAGAGGGCGGCTTCAGAGCGGCTTTTTCCTCATTCGGTGGAAGGACAACATCATGAGTAGCAGCCATCAAATCGAGATCTGGACATGGCTGAGTAGGTGCAGAAAGAGGTACAAGAGACCCAGAAGTCATGCCAACACGTGGTCCATGCTGTTGTGCACAAGGGACCCCGCAAGCATTTTGCCACACCACATTGACTCAGGTCATGGCGACGAAGGCCTCGGGTCTGGAGGTGCTGCTGCTGCTTTCGCTGGCGACGAAGGCCTCGGGACTGGAGCTGCTGCTGTTTTCGCTCTCACTGTCGGCGAAGGCCCCCTGACTGGAGCTGCTGATGCCGCTTTCGCTGCCGGCCGAGGCCCCAGTGGCACCATACCCGGTCCCCGTAGTGGCCTGCATTCCACGATGGCACGGGAGGATAAGCTCGCCCTGCTGGTGTTGGCGGCGGCGGGCCTGATGGCCCAAGCGGCGTAAAAGGCGGCCATGAAACTGACCCCAGCGGCGTTGATGGCGGCATTCCAACTGACCCCAGTGGTGTTGACGGCGGCATTCCAACTGCTGGCCCCAGTGGCGTTGACGGTGGCCTTGCCACTGCTGGCCCCCCTGTGAACAGCACTGGTGTTGGCGGCGGTGGGCCCTTCGGTGCACTCAAAACTGGGTCAAAAGATGATGCTGATGACTCCATGTCAGAGTCACTCATCGTCGTCGTCCGCCGCCTGGACACACATGTGCTCGGCTGAAGATTCACTGCCACCAAGGCTGGTCTCTTCCTGGCACTGGCAGTGCGAGCCGCCTTCTTGCAAGCAGCTGGTCTCTTGACCTTTCCAGCCGGCTTCTTGTAAGCAGCTGGTCTCCTGACCTTTCGAACCATGGCGGGCTTCTTGCAGGCTGCTGGTCTTTTGACCATGACGTGTAACCTACAATGAATTGACTGACACTTCGAGCTTGGAGCTTCAGCGGTGCCGAAGCGGAGCGATATGTTCACTTAAGGACTGACATGCCAGCAGATTCTCGGATTTGCGACAGAGCTACACCGCACCTTCGAGTGCCACCAGCCACAGACACTGCGGAGTTGAGTGGTTGAGGAGATTAGGTTTGCACTTCGGATCTGAATTGAACCAAGTGAAGTTGACCCCTAGTCTGCAATGACAGTCGTATCACGGACCGACGACTAAAGCCCCAAACCCTAAATCCTCTGAAACCCAAACCAACACACCACTGGTTTAAACCTGGCGGCAGCTGGCCCTCAACCCCCACTGACCCAACAATCCTTAAACACTGACACAACCTCCCGGAATTGGCAACTGGGCAGAGCCAGGCTGACTTCAGGGCCTAACACTTTGTGAGTCTGAACCCCGGACCCGAAACTTAAAGCCTAAACCAACAGTAAGGCACTGGGTCCTCTGTCCAGCAGTAGCAGAAGGACTCCAGTTCGACGATTCGATGCACACCTTGGCACTCGAACATCATGTTGTATCGTCGGGTTCAGGGTTTCAAGCTTCGGGTTTGCATGATAACCAGGATTCCGGATTCCGCCCAATCCTAAACCCAACGGCCCTAAACTCTAGCATATTGGGCGTAGGAATCCAAGCCCTTAAATTCAAGCAGCTCGCTGAAGCACTTGTCCCAATCGTCACTCAACCCCCACTACAGTCCCCACTAAATTCCCACTTTTCGGTCTCTTCCCACGGAATTCCCACTGAACTCCCACCAAACTCCCACCAAGCTCCCACTAAACTCCCACCAAATTCCCACTTTTCGGGAATGCCTGTGGCTATCTACAACTGACTCTTCTGGGGAACGGAATGCTGCCCTTTTTTTTGCGAGACTCCTTTTAAAGTTTTTTTGTTTCGGCCGGGTGGCTCTGACCACACTTCCACATTTCGATGCGGCAGCCTGGGGATTTGGTGTTAGCTCAGGGTTCACGGCTTCGGGATTGGGCTGCAAAGTGAAGAGTTTTCGAGATGTTGCGTGTTCTAGCAGTAGTAACGTAGTAAAATTAGTGGTAGTAGTAGTAGTAGACGTAGTAGTAGACGTAGTAGTAGACGTAGTAGTGATAATAACAATAATGATAGTAGAAGAAATAGTAGTAGTAGTAGTAGTAGTAAGTAGTAGTAGAGTAGTAGTAGAGTAGTAGTAGCAGTAGTAGTAGTAGTAGTAGTAGTAGTAGTAGTAGTAGTAGTTTTAGTAGTAGTAGTAGTAGTAGTAGTAGTAGTACCAGCAGTAGCAGTACCACCACCACCACCACCACCAGCAGCACTACCACCACATAATTACATGCAATCGGCTTATACGAATGCATCTACTGTAGTATCTGTAGTAGGTAGTAGTAGTAATAATAGTAGTAATAGTAGTCGTCGGAGTAGTAGTAGTAGTAGTAGTAGTACTAGTACTAGTACTAGTACTATCAGCGGCAGTAAAAATAATAGTAGTTGTAATAGCAATAGTAGTAGTAGTAGCAGTAGCAGTAGCAGTAGTAGTAGTAGTAGTAGTAGTAGCAGAGTAGTAGTAGCAGCAGTAGCAGTAGTAGTAGTAGTAGTTATAAGAATAATAGTAGCAGCAATAGTAGTAGTAGTAGTAGTAGTAGTAGTAGTAGTAGTAGTAGTAATAATAATAGTAGTAGCAATAGTAAAATAGTAGTAGTAGTAGTACTAATAGTAGTCGTCGTCGTAGTAGTAGTAGTCATAGTAGTAATAGTAGTCGTCGGAGTAGTAGTAGTAGTAGTGGTGGTAGTAAACCCTAAACCCTAAACCCTGAACCCTAAACCCACTAAACCCTAAACCCTAAACCGTTAATAATTATAGTAGTAGTATAGTAATAGTAGTAGTAGTAGTAGTAATAAGAATAATAGTAGTAGCAATAGTACTAGTAGTAGTAGTAGTAATAGTAATAGTAGTAGTAGTAGTAGTAGTAGTACTAGTAGTAGTAATATTAGTAGTATTAGTACTAGTGGTAGTAGTAGTAATGGAAGTAGTAGTAGTAGTAGTAGCAGGAGTAGTAGTAGTAGTAATAGTAATAGTAGTAGTAGTAGTAGTACTGGTAGTAGTAATATTAGTAGTATTAGTACTAGTGGTAGTAGTAGTAATGGAAGTAGTAGTAGTAGTAGTAGTAGTAGTAGTAGTAAGAATAATAGTAGTAGCAATAGTAGTAGTAGCAATAGTAGTAGTAGTAGGTAGTAGTAGCAGTAGTAGTAGTAGTAGTAGTAGTAGTAGTAGTAGTAGTAGTAGTAGTGGTAGTAGTAGTAGTAGTAGTAAGAATAATAGTAGTAGCAATAGTAGTAGTAGCAATAGTAGTAGTAGTAGTAGCGGTACTAGTCATAGTAGCAGAGTGGTAGTCGTTACAACGGGGGGGGGGGCAAAAGAATAACCTACTGATGATGTGAGCCCCGCTTTGTGGGTCTCAAATTAGCCCTGGAGTTCCTACCCCTCTACCGTATTAATTACCCTAACCCCTTAAACCCTTTTGCAGCACTTGTGACTGCATAATGGCATAGGCGTAGCCCCTAAGCCCTAAACCCTGAACTCTTCCCCCATAAACCCTGAACCCTTCCCCCGAAACCCTAGATACCTAAACACTGCTACCTACGACCCCTACACCTTACTATCCTAGTACCCCTAAGCCGTAACCCTGAACACTAAAACCCTAGACCCTGACACCATTGCAGCCAGGGGGTCTGCCAGAGCCGATAACATAGCTTGATGTGTCCTCGAGTGCACACGAATCGTTGATGTCCTAGAGTTGTTGGAGTTCAAGCCCAAACCCCACAGGTTCCAGAGAGCGGTTTTGAATTTGAAGACATGCACAGGATTGAATAGGGTTTTGGCGCCCTAAACTTTTAAACCCTAAACCGAACACGGAAGGAAAGACCATGCCATCATAAGCTGTGGATTGTATTTTCATGAGACCCTCGGCAAAGATCGTAGGACGAGGGGTGTAGGATGAATAGTAGCCCTTGGAAGTTCTAACACCTCAGCCCACAAGCTAGCTGAGCCTGAAGCCTCAGCTCGCTCCCTGTGCCGCCACAGATTCAATCGCCGACGTTGAACTGGATCTGATCTGTCCTGGGATGGCCAGCAGGGGATTCGGGCCTAAGGGCCTGAGGGTGTGGGCTTGAGGTGCTTAAGCCCAGGCTTCAGCTATTGAAGAGCCCCTCTGATCTTTGCCATCAGTCGTCTCTTAGATATTGATCATGAACAAGATGCAATCGTGCCTCCTGAAGACTCGGTTTCGATTCGATGGTGACTTTAGGGTGGGTAAGGTCTGAGGTGGTTTAGAGTTTAGAGGGCCCCCAAATCCTAAACCCCGGATCCTGGACCCCAGCCTAAACATAAACACTATCACTAAGACCATTCTTAGGGACCAGAGCTTTCAAGTTATCTCTTTTGAGAAGAACTGAAAACATAAGTCTTCAGGATCCGGGTTTAGGGTTTAGAGTTTAGGGTTGGTTTAGGGTTTAGTAGGGTTTGGGGTTTAGTAGTAGGGTTTAGGGTTTGGGAGAAGATCTGAAACCACTTAGGGTTTAACTTTAGGATTCCGAAGGCCACACGATACCAGACAATTCTGCGAGCTTGTTCAATGAAGCCGCTTTGGCTTGGCAAAGGTCTGATCGGAGGAGGATGTATTGGGCTGCAACCCCTGAACACCAAACCTCTCAAGGGCAGAGCTAAAAACTAAAACGGAACCATTGAAACCTTGGTTGGTTGAAAAGCGGGGGCTTGCTGTACTGTTATAATAATCCATGCAGCCAGGCAGCTCGGCCTCAACGGCAATAACTGAATCACGGCGGCTATGGCTTTGATGCTCGGTCCATGACAGGAGCCTGTTCGAGAACAAAGTTTCGGTATCGGGCGGGTTGTAAAGGGCTACTGAATGCAGGATCTGCACCTGGAGCCAGAGATTCAATTCAATTGCGACACACTCACGAGACCGAGAGAGCTAAGCTAACTGCTGTCCGTCCTGTTCCATGAAACCGAAGGTTTGCTAAACAAAGGACTGCTTAAATGCATCCATTTGTTTCGCCAGCGGTGATCTCACGGTCAAGGTCAAGGTCCGGCCCCTGCACTGGAGCCGACGGTCTTCGGATCTTTCCTCGGCTTTACGGTAAAGGCTATAAGGGGTCAATTCAAGGGCCTGCGGTTTCAGCCACCCTTAGCTAGTATTATAACTCATAAACTGAACAGGGTTTCCCAATGCTAAGTCCGAAGCCCTGCATCCATGAACAAGTGGAGAGTTCGTTTACCGTTCTTTCGGAGGGACTAGCGTTTACATCTATTTGGAAGGTTTTTGGCTTAGGGTTTGACTTCCACAGGCGCCCAAGGGATTTCGGGTTTTCGGCTTTAGGGCTGGGAATGAACGATTCATTTCGGGGTTTAGGGTCGGTTTTCCTTCCCGACTTTCGGCTTCCCCCCCCCCGACCCTCAAACCCCAAATGCTCCTGAGCCTGAACACTGCCGGCCCCGAACATGGGGCCCCGAAGCACTACTAACTCCCAAGACTTCAAGAGCAACCAGCGACCCATCCAAGACACTGCCAGCATTCGCACCAGACCATCGTCGCAAGGTAAGCCTCGTCCATTCAGGGTTGTTCATTCGGTAGGTAGACTTAGACAATTTAAACTGTTAACACGGTTTAAGGTTTAGGGTTTGGGGTCTCAGTCAGGTTTTCGTTAAACCGCACTCATACTTTGTCAGGCAACATGACTGGCATCAGTCAATGGCGATGGCGTTCGCACGTGAGCCGGCAGCTTTGTCCTGGGATGCAAGACAAACGGCGAGAGCCCGGGCAAGTTGGGTAAGGTCAGGTCTAGGTTATATTATATTAAATTGTACTATACTACAGTATACTATTATAATATAAGACAATATATAATATACTATGATAGAATATAATGTAATGGAATATAATCTGATGTATAAAAAATATAATTAAATATTATTACAATATTAATATAATATTAATATAATACTAATATAATATTAATAAAATATTAATACAATATAAATATAAGAATATTAAAAGAATATTAATATACTATTAATATTAATAGAATAGAATAGACTATGATATAATATAATATGATATAATACTATATTGAACATTATATATTATATATTATGTGTTGTATTGTATTATATTGCGTTATAATTTATTGTATTGGTTTATGCAGTATTATATTGTAATGTACTATTTTCATTTTATGGTATTATAATAGTATATCATTGTGTTATAATATGTTATATTATGTCATATATTGTAGTATATCTTATTATATTGTGATATATGATATAATATAATAGAATAGAATATCATAATATATATTTTAATATAGTATAAAATAATATACATATAATATTTCTATGCTATTAATATAATATTCAATAGATTATAACAGAACAGAATATGATATAATATAATATGATATAATACATTATATTAACTATTATATATTATATATGATGTGTTTTATTATACTATAGTATATTACGTTCTGTTATAATATATCGTATTGATGGGTATTGTGTTTTATTGTGTTATATTACTGTTTTAGAACATTATTATATTATATTATATCATATTCTAGTATTTTATGTTATGTTATATCATATTGCATTATATGTTATTACATTGTGATATATACTATAATATAACATAATATAATAAAACATAATATATTGCATTGGATTTATTATACGTATACTATACTTATACATATATTATATTTTATTGTATTGAGGTTCTTGCTAGTGAACCCCGACCTAGGCGAGGCGATATTGTAAACTAACACCCCAAACTAAATTAAACTTAAACCCTGAACCCTCAACCGTGGCCAGCAGACCCGAACCCTAAACCCCGAAACCCAACCCTGACCATTGCACCTTAGATCTTAGCACACGGGACGGAGCCCAAGTGTCTGCAGCAGCCATAGCCTTTCTCTTGGCTTCCTTTAGAGCTTTCTCCTTGAATACATCGCCTGCACGGGGGCACTAAGTATGCGTTTATTGAGATACCCGAGGCGGCCTCCCATGGCCTAGCAGTTCTTCTTTTGCAAAGCCAAGTGCTGATCCTGCACTGAATTTCACTGAATGTTTCGTGGAGCTTTAACACTTAACTTAACTGCCTTAATAAGTTCAAGAAAAGTAGCATAGCACCCAATTTTCAATTCCTGCCTTCACCGTCATCGAGCGGTTGCTCATGCTTCTGCTCCTGCCCTGAGTCTGGCATCGTGGGATTCGGAATGTCCTGCTGCTGCTGCAATGGTGGAAGCCCTGTCTGTTGCTCGCCTGGCGGATTCGGAATGTCCTGCTGCTGCTGCAATGGCGGTGGAAGCCCTGTCTGTTGCTCGCCTGCCATCGTGGGACCCGGAGTCTGCTGCTGCCCTTGCATCTGCGGATCGCTTTGCTGCTCTTGTGGAAGAAGCCCTGTCTGCTGATCGCCTGGATGATTCGGAATTGAGCCCGCCAGCTGCAAATGAGCTTGCAATTCGATTTCCTTTTGCTGATCTGATTCTGGAAGCCCTGTTTGCTCAAGCGGCGTTGCGGTTGGATTCGGAACCTGCTGCAGCCCTTGCTGCTGCCCTGGAAGCCCAGTGTGCTGGTCTGGCATGGGATTCGGAACCTGCTGCCCCTCTAGAAACCCTGTCTGCTGCAAGCCTGGAATGGGGGGATTTGGAGGGCCCGCCTGCTGCGAATCATCCGGCATTCCGGTTGGATTTCCCAGCTGCTGCTGCCCTTGAACTCCTGTCTGCTGCTCGCCTGGAACGGGGTGTTGCCCCGACTGCGAGCCCGTCTGACTCAGATCATTCGGAACCTGCTGCGTGCCTGGAATGGAGGGATTCGGAGTCTGTGGAAGCTGCTGCCCTGCCTGCACGAAGAACCCTGTCTGCAGCTGCTGCTGCTGATTCGTGGGATTCGGCGTCTGCGGCTGCTGCCCTGGCTGTTGCTGCAGCTGCTGCTGCTACTGGAAAGTGGGATTCGGCGTCTGCGGCTGCTGCCCTGGCTGTTGCTGCAGCTGCTGCTGCTGCTGATTCGTGNCTGCTGGCGACCTTGCATCGTGAGATTCGGCGTCTGTGGCAGCTGCCCTGGCTGTTGCTGCTGCTGGCGACCTTGCATCATCATTGGATTCGGCGTCTGTGCCTGCTGCCCTGGCTGTTGCTGCTGCTGGTGACCTTGCATCATCATGGGATTCGGCGTCTGTGGCTGCTGCCCTGGCTCTTGCTGCTGCTGGTGATGTTGCGTCATCACGGGATTCGGCGTCTGCGGCTGCTGCTGCCCTGGCTGTTGCTGCTGCTGGTGACCTTGCATCATCATGGGATTCTGCGTCTGCGGCTGCTGCTGCTGTTGCTGCTGTTGGGCGGGACTCTGAATGTGCTGATGGCCTGGGAACCCTCCTGTCTGCTGCTGCTGCTGCTGGTGACCTTGCGTCATCGTGGGATTCGGCATCTGCAGCTGCCCTAACGGCCTCATCGGGAACCCACCTGTCTGTTGGTGCTGCAGCTGGTGAGGTGTGTGCTGCCCTGGCTGCTGCAGTGGAAGCCCTGTCTGCGGCTGCTGGCCTTGGAACCATCCATGCTGCTGCTGCTGCTGCATAGAACTTCCTGTCTGGCTCCTATCCGAAAATAGTTTCGATTGCTGCTGCTGCTGCTTGGGTTGTGATGGCTGCATGTAGGGCTCCAGCAGGGGTGGTTCAGCCTCAGGTTGGCCCGGGCTACCGAAGACAAGAAATTAAGCTTCAGAGAGTCAGTTAGGACAGTTGGGTTTAGGGTTGTGAGTTTGGGGTTGGGCCAAACATCAACCTCTCTACCCAAAACCCGAAACCCAAGTTTCCCTGTAAACCCTTCTTGTCAAGCTAGAAGCTCCCAACTCCTGTGTCGTGGCATCGGATTGTGAACAGGCTTGGGAATGGTCGGAAGCCATTGAC
Organism: Symbiodinium sp. clade A Y106; assembly: GCA_003297005.1. Lineage (NCBI taxonomy): Eukaryota > Dinophyceae > Suessiales > Symbiodiniaceae > Symbiodinium > Symbiodinium sp. clade A. The sequence goes on from BGNK01004327.1 coordinate 20,934, forward strand.
GGGGCTGAAGTCGCGGAAGCCGCCGATCCCAGATTAGCATGTCCTGCAATATCAAATGTTGAAGTTAAGGGTTTCTTGCAGCTGCACCAACAAGTGAGATACCTGCCTTGCCCCGGCAGCTGGTTCTTCAAATTCTGAATCTGCTTCGCTTGCCAATGTTCAGCAGGTATGCCTAATCGGTTTTATCGCTTGCCATGATGGCGAGACTCTGACAACTCATGGAACCATAAAGTTAACCCTACACCGGGCCCTCGGCCCTAAACTATGATTCGGAAATGACTAGGATGCTTAGCCAAGAAACTCGATTTACAGTATGACACGTAGCTTGCTGCCCAGCCCATGCCGCTGGCATTCAGGACAGCTGCTTCGGCCTGGATTTGAGCACATGATACATGTTGAAAGTGCACTAAGACCCGAAAACTATACAACTCAAAACCCTGAAAGTCACAGACTGCTCAAGCGTACACGTTCAGTGCTGCAGAACGAGACTTCGAGGGAATGGCAGGGATGAACGCTGCAGCGGCCTCTACTCTTTCACTCTGAGCTGAATGCACTGCGAAATCCACTCTNGAGGGAATGGCAGGGATGAACGCTGCAGCGGCCTCTACTCTTTCACTCTGAGCTGAATGCACTGCGAAATCCACTCTCTTCTGAGTGCGATGTCAGCATGCCAAGTGATTTCACTTGCATGACGTCCCATCCCCAAACAATTTCCGGAATTAAGACTCCTCTTTGATTGCACTTCCAGGATTTGCCAGCGGTGGCATTCCTTTGGACTTCCTCTTTCTTGCAGATTGCATCTCCGGGTCTTCCACTATTCTCCAGCTGTGCCGCATACGGTAGTAGAGCTCCAGTTCGTGATGGGTCCCGCTCTTTGTTAATGCATTGGCCAACTGTGCTTCAGAATGTACCCATCGGATCTGCACGTGGGTCCTTGCTTGCGCCTCCTTGAGCCCACTGAGCTCAATATTGCTTTTCTTTTCCGCCCCTTTTATCACTAATACTTCTGTCTGCAACTTGTCGAAGACATTCCTCGAGTCGGTGATGAGTCCACCTTGGACTCGTCGCACTGCTTCGTCTGGTAGCCTCACATTGATGTTGCCGTACAGTAGTTCACTCAGCTGGTAGCGGGCGTAGTAGAGCTGATCCTCTCCGTTGATGGCGGCTTGCACTTCCGCTGCTACTGGGCTTCTACAGGTCCTGTCGATTTTTGTGCTGTGCCATGACACTGGTGTCACGGCTCCCATGTCTCCTCGAAAGAGTGCTTCAGGGCCAATGCCGACAAAGATTCCCTGCGTGCTTCCTCCATCGGGCCGGTTCCCGTCTGAGGCGTCTACCCAGGCAAACAAGGCCAGAGGCTCCTGAGGGTTGCAGGCATGGATCTTCAGCTTATGTTCCCCACGGGCCTTGGTATGATACAACAGCAGATTCGCTCGAATCACTGTGTTCACTGTTCCTCTGCTCACCTCTGAAAGAAGCAACCCCACTTCAGCAGAAGCATGGGGAGCAACTTGTTGTGCGTGCCAACTCAACCCACCTAGCAACGTGCGAAGCTGGGAACGTTCACGTTCGGTGATGGGGGCCTCCTTCTCCTTGCGACGATTGGAGCTAAGGCTAATCTCATGTAAGCCCTCCAGATAGTGTGGCTGAGACAACTCAAAACCATCAGCAACTCGAGTAACTTGCACACCACACTGTACAAAGTTATCAGTCTCCCAGTCGCTCCACTTGAATCTCTGCTGAATGGCCTGTAGGATTCTCTGCCACTCTGGATCCTCAGCGTTTCCGCTAAAGAGAAAATCGTCAACAACATCTGGGCCTGTCCTCTACGGCTGTCCGGAGTGTCCAGCTCAATGGCCACGGCGGCGGTCTCCTCAGTCCAATAGCTGACATCCTGAGCCATCCAAGCCTCCGCTGGGACCTCGTCCCACCAATGAGGTGCTTCCGGGAAGCTCTCCAGTCCTAGTTCCGAAGCCTGAAAACATCCCAAACCAGAATCCACCCTTCGTGAACTGGTCGCGGGCCCGCGACCCTCCTCCGTTGGGTCCTCCATCGTCTCTACGTCCACTGCAGGTCATGGCCGCTTCCGTGTCAGGCGCAGCCGTCGAGGTGGCGACTCCTGCTCCACGTCCTGAGCCCTATGCCACTCGTCTGCCTCAGGCTTTTCACCTGAGATGTCTTTGTACTGGTTCCCGCCGATTTCTTCGGCGACCTTGGTGAAGCTCCAAGGGGCCTGCTTGTCCTCAGCCAAGGTTTCCAGCAGTTCCTCACGCGGTGAGCCCGACGTAATTGTTCCGGGCAACATTTCATCAAGCTGCGGCCTCGAACAAGCCACACTGCACTGCCCGGTTTGAGGGTTCCATCAGCCTCCCGGGCTGTCTCCACAGCCAAGATACGAGCTGGTCCTAAAAGCCGGCCCCGCTTCGAACCTGGACTGGTTCGGGATTGTCCCGACTCCTGTGTTCTCCAGAAGAAGACTAGTTCCCCAGGCTCGAAGTCCAGACGTGGCTTGTGTCGCGAATTGGCGGCTCGAGACAACCGCTGTTTGGCTTGCCATTCCGCGTGAGCCTTCTCAGCCCTAGCAAACTCTCCAGCGGCACTCTCCATCAGAAGTTCAGGGGGAATCTCCTGCAGGGTCTCCAAGACTCTACCGGCTTCATCAGGGCTTCGGCCCAAAGCATGTTGCACCGGACTAAATCCTCTCACCATGTCCCTCTGATTGAAGGTGCGCACAGCTGTTGAGAGAGCTTCTTCCAAACTAATCTCAGGTTCACATGCACACAACTTGGACATGACCTCCTTCAACCCTTTTATCCCGTTTTCACACGCCCCAATCTTCCAATGCGCTTCCCCCGGTATGATATCCAAGAATATGCCACGCTTATCGCAGTACTCTTCCACAAGGTGACTACGAAAGGCTCCTGCAGGGTCCAAACGCAAAGTCCGAGGATGTCCAAAGATCTGACTCCACCCTTCCTGGAAGTACTTAAGACAAGCCATGGCCCCCGGCGCTTGTTTAGGCCCTTGTGTGAGTATGCGCGCAATGCGGAACCGGGAGCCTTCATCCAGGATGAGGAGGAACTGCGCATGCTCCTTTGTGACCGGGTGCTGGAAGTGGCCTACATCAGCTGACACAGTGGCCCACTTGGGCGGAAGTGGTTCAAGTGACGCCACGTGTCGACTAGACACCTTGCTCCTCTCAGCACACACGGAGCAGGTAAACTGCTCCGCTTCTTGTAACACCTCCTTGGAAGCACCCCGGCGTTTGAGGGCGTCGATCATGTGCTTCTTACTACAGTGGCCCGTTGCAGAATGAAGCAAGTACAACTGTTTTCGAATGCGTTCTTGGTTCTTGTTCCCTTCCGAATTTCTCGCGGGGCTCTCAGACACTTCATCTACAGGACAAGCCTCTTGCCTACCCGCCTCGGTCTGCAACCTCCGAAGTTTGAACCCTAAACCTCGAAGCTGGTCTCGCTGCTTCCGAGTGAGAAGATTCACTCCTCTGCTCGTGTAAGCTGTGAGGGTAAGGCGGTGGTGAAGCTTCAGGTTCCGGCCTTTGATCCTACGACCATCAGGAAGTTCTTTATACACTTGTTCCGACCCCTCAACATCCGGATCCTCAACCCACAGTTCACCCTGACCATAGGACCCGAACCCACAAATCAAGCTGAGCTCCTGCGGGTGGTTGTGCACATCACGATGGACGGGAAGCTTCTGGTTTCGGTTGATAGTGAACGATGACCAATGATCGCTCTCATGGGTTTTGTCTCTCATGAACGCATTCAGGTATTTCACGGTTTCGGGAAATTGTTGACTCACTACCGTACATCCATAGTGCGCTCCATGACTGAAAGCCCCAAAGGTCTGGTACTCAGCCGTTCTACCAACAACCATCTCTCTCTTACCCTTCAACCCTGAGGAAGGAAAGGCCTGTAGAAGTTCCTCACACGCTTGAAAGGTGTAGTCGCCTTGACCACGCAGTTGTTTCGCCCATCCTTCTATTTGTCTACATTCTTCTTCACACCACAACCCTGCCTCACTCCCCGAAGACCTGTGATCCCCACCTGACCCTGAAAGACCCTGTACCAAATCCTCCCGAGGTTCCCACTTAGGGTCCGGGGGTTTAGGGTCAGGAGTTTCAGAGGTGGCTTCTTCAGTGTCTTTAGGCACGACGCTTCTTCCCAACAGGCATGTAGCGCACGTACGGGGATTCTGCGGCCAAGCTAAATCCCCACACACACAAAACTCGCCGCGTCCAAAACTCTCGGGGAGACCGGTTTGGCCTGCGCACTCCTGTTGCACGGCCTGGTAGCTCAGCTCCTGAGTCAGGAGCCGAACGCCGCGCTTTGCGTATTCAGGAGTATAACCACAGCCCTTCTTCTGCAGTCTACCTTGGTTGTCCCGGCAGTTCACACTACAACCTTTGGTGACGGCACTGTGTAATTGATGCCAAGCTTGGCTGGCTTCATTCCACTCCCAAACCACATGTATTCCGTGCTGAATAGCGGCTTCTGCAACACACAACCCTCCTATGTAGATCCTCTGAGCGTGCTGTCGTTTTTCCTTCAGCTCCTGCTGCTGCACCTCAGTCTTTTGGTTCATACCCTGAAGTTGCGAAAAGGCACTGCTCGGTGTGCGGATCCAAACCACCTGTGGTCGCTCTAAACGCAAACGCTCTAAGGCCAGGCGAACCCCAGTCGTACAAGAAAGGTCCACACCGTTCCATTCCGCACACCTCACAGCCGCATTGGGTCGGCCCACTTCTTTGCAGACCATGTCTGCAAGCAAGCTATGAGGTTCACATCCGACTTCCATCAACACAGGTCGCCCCTGACCAACCTGGAAAGCCCTCGGAACTAAGCTCCATGCCGCATCTTCTAACTGCGTGGCCTGGCCCACACTAAGCTTGCGACGCGTATCCTGCTGATGAAGCTGATCAAATCCCTGAATCAACAAGCCGGATGCTTTCTCATCGGGGTCCTGGCTCACAGGTCCTGTTCCTGCGAGCTCACCAAGGAGAACTCGCTGCGACTTTCCTTCTTCCGGGGTCGCTCTTCTTTCATTGCGGCCACCTCCTCGCGCAAGCTGGCCACAGTCTGCACGAGGTTCTCCAACACCTCTGTCTTGATGCTGTCCGTGCTCGTCACACTGGGTGCAGATGCCGCTGCCTTGGGTCGATATCCGGACTTCTTTGGCGAGGCCCGGACCTTTGGAATCACCTCGAGCTCTTTTGAGGATCGAGGAGGTTCGGGAGGTGGCTCCTGGAGGCCGCCCATCACGTGCTTCATGTCGTTCTGGATCGGGTCCACCTTCTCCTGCTCCAGCCACATTGCCAGACGGCGTAGATGCACACTGCACTCCTTCTCCTCGCGGCTTGTCTTCATCACCCAGTCGCAATACTGGGGGTAACTGGACTTGATCTCCGCGTAGGTCATCTGGGCGTGGCGCCCGAAGCACACCTGGTCGTCCTTGGAGCAAGCCGTGTGTTCGTATAGATGTAGTCCAGCCCCTTGCCCTGCAACTGCTTCACTGTCATCAAGGGGTTCACGTCCATCATGAACTCCTCCTGCAGCAGCTTGACAAGGTCGGCCTTCTTGCGGGCCGCGGCATTGAGCTGAGCTATCTTGGTGCGCAGCGGTGTCTTTTGCTTCTTGAACGCCGCATTCACATCGAGGCCGCGAGCCTTGAAGCAGCCCTCGGCATGATGCTGCACCTCCGGCTTGGTCCATGAGTCCGGCACGTGTTCGCCGATCTCGAGGAGCTTCCGAACCAACTCCTCCTTGGTGGCCCGCTCCATGATCCCGCTGAGGAAGAAGTTGCGAGGAGGAAGAGGTAGTGGGCAAGTCGCGCTTCGAGAAATCGCTCTGGCGCGGCAAGGCAAGGTCTCCCTCAAGCTGGCGGTCCCCTAGAAGTGCAATATGTCTAGACTCCGTAAACTCCCTACTCTGCTTAGTTTCCGGAAATTGTTTAGAGGCACTCTCTACCCCTAATTGGCCTGTTGCAAGATGCTCCTTCCAATTCCTTTCAGGCGATGGAACCGGAAGGTCATATCCCTACTCCGCCTTCGGCAGGTAGTCCAGGAGACTGGGAATCTCCTGAGTGGCCTCTTCTGCGTTGGCATACAGATCCTCGGCTAAGGACAGGATCTTCTTCTTGTTCAGACGGCGGAACACAACTAAGTCGTTACTGAAGTCCAAGATCGCCCCGAGGTTACGCAGAGTCGCCACTGATAGCAAAATCGGGCCTTCGCCCTTGTTCAAGGCGTGGATGGTGATTTCACCATCCTGCCCTTCAGCTTTCAAGCCGACCTGTACAGTGCTCACACATCGATCAGCACTCGAGTTGCCAAAGCCAAACGTCGGAGTGTTGCGGGTGTCCACCCCGCAGATGCGGGAATCTCCATGTTTCGTCTCATTCTGGCGCATCAGACACTCCAGAGCATACACTGAGGCCAGAGTGCGAGTGGCGCCTCCATCGAGGATAGCATACTATAGAGACGCCTGGGGTTTAGGAAGTTAGCAGCAAGTTAAAGCACACTTATTTGCAAGTTAAAACGAAGTTAGAGATGGACTTATAACTTATTTGTAACTGGTTAACTTGTTGCTAAGTTTNTAACTCAAGCGACAGAAGCAGTCAAATGAAGAAGAGTTCGTTTTGTCCTCAGCACATGCCAATGCCACTAATGCAAGAGTGGGGTACTGGAGGCTGCAGTACTTGCAGACGGTTTGCTGGTGCCGTGGCTCGCGGGAGCACAAGGACCCAAAAAACAAAACGCAGGTCTTTCACAAAAAGGCTGCTGGAGCAACAGCGGCGATTGCGAGAAAGCAGCAAATGAAGCATGACGGCACCCAGCCCGGCGGACACATGGCATTGCTGACCGCGGGAGAACGGCGGACACCGGCGGACAGGCGGTGCCTATGACAAGGCCCTGGGGTGTAGACCGGCGGACACGGGCGGACATGGACATGCTCCTACACGGCTAAAGCAAGGGTGCGGCGGACACATCCGGCGGACACTCCTCCGGGGAGTCTTGGNCTATGACAAGGCCCTGGGGTGTAGACCGGCGGACACGGGCGGACATGGACATGCTCCTACACGGCTAAAGCAAGGGTGCGGCGGACACATCCGGCGGACACTCCTCCGGGGAGTCTTGGAACCCGGCGGACACAGGCGGACACGGGCGGACACAGGCTTTTAGCCGAATTGCAGCTTCTTTTGAACCGCGGAGCTAATAGAATTGATTCCGCAGATTTGTTTAGATTCGCTGCCTTCCTGCTTTGGATCTCAGGGAACTGAGGCAACGTCTTCACCCCCATAAGGAACTTCTAGGCANAACTTCTAGGCAGCAGTAATTGCCCTTTCCAGTTTTTGTCGACATGGCCACCACAGTGGCCGCCGCAATGCTACCTTGCTCCTTGAGAAATGGCTATATTTCAACATATTTATCCTAAACCGAAACTTATCTAAAACACCTTCAAAAAAACCATGGTCGTGCATCAGCCATGCAAAATTTAACAAAAACGCTAAGTATGCTAACTTCTTGCTAGCTTTTTTTACTGCTCTACCCTAACTGCCTGCTAACTTTATCAACTTCTCGATATCTTCGTGTTTTGCTAACTTAATTAGCAAAACTTACAAATCAGTTAACCTATTTACAAACCAAGTTATAGGCTTATTCAGCACTTGCAACTAAGTTACAACTCTGTAAGTCACAGGCGACTCTATAGTATGGTAAGCTCCCTAATCCCCCTTCGACTTGTTGCAAACTGTGCTTGATTGCCCGCTGTGCCATGCATCGATGGTGATGCTGCATTCTGTCTGCTTCGATCTTATCAGAGCTGCCGACCAGGCAGACACCCCATCATCATGATCGGAGGAGGCTTGTATGCCGAGTTGCTGACTTTCTTAACCAACTCACCCTATGATGTTGCAGTGATCCTTGAAAGCAAGGGGCAGGAGTGTATGGAGTACACCACCGGACCCTGGTCCTACATACCCTCGGGATGCAAGACCAGAAAGCAAGCCGGGGTCCTTGTCTTAGTGCACCAGAGGGTCACGGTACCATCGCAACTCCGGTTCGAACATGTCCTGCAAGGTCGCCTTCTACATGTGCGGGTACCGTTACCAGGCAAAGATGCCAGACATTGTCACGTCATAGGCGTGTACCAAAAAGCTTATGCCCGCAAGTGTTCCAGCATGCTAGAACAGCGTTCCCAGGTTTGGCAAGCCCTTGATCGATGCCTTGCTCGAGTGGAGGAGTCACTAGTCCGCTACCGTGTCATCCTCCCGAACACATGGAGGACATGCTTCAGCTCATGCGAATATACGGCCTTGTTGCACTTAACACATGGAGGAGGCCTACACCACAAGCCAAAGCCTCAACCTTTCGTTTTGGAGACACCGAGTCCCAGATCGACTTTCTCCTTGTGCGACGCGGTGAGGCTGCCGACCAGGCTAAACAAGCCCACCCGGTCCGGAGCTTCCATGTAGGGGCCTCTAGACATGGGGGTGCCATACACTTCCCGATTGCTGCCACACTGCAGCTCAGATGCCCTCACTGGGTCAAGCGTCCCACCATGCCGACAGATCAGCGTCGATTCCCTGCTTGATGCCCTTGATCGGCCAACGTGCAGAAAATAGCGGCCGTTCGGCAGGCGATGTCCCGACACATGGCCAGGCTGGAACGGTGTTCAGCACCAGACGCTGCACCAGGTGTGCTGCCAAATCTTTCCGCACCGAGCTGCTGCTCCTCGAGAGAAGCCGTGGCAGTCACAAACAGTTCAACTTGGCATCAAGGACATGGACCAAATGGAGAGCCTTCAAGCAAGTTCGAAAGGATGGCCTGCGAGGCTGGTTTCAAGCCTGGAGAGCCTGGAAGAATTATGATAGACAGCACCGTGAGCACCAGCGTCGATGCAAACAGGCCAGACGTGCCAAACTGTTGGAGGCCATGAGGGAGGCCCAGACCTGTGCCTGCAAGCAAGACTCCCGCGGATTGTACCAAGTAGTCAAGCGTCTAGCGCCCAAGCAAACACACCGCAGGCTTCAGCTTCGAGATGACCGCGGCTTCATGCTTACTCCAGTGGAGGAGGCAGACTTGTTAATGCAACTTCCGGCATCGTTTTTCAAGCTGACCCACCTACTGGGGCAGACACAGGCACCTGTCCGTGGACTGAGGCTCTCGAAGGCCCACGGTCCCTCGAGTCATGGCCACAGCTTGATGCCCTAGCAGCTAGCACTGTGCCTTGAGTTGCAAGCCATCCCTCGAAGGAAGGCAGTGCCAGCCAAGCACCCTCCGGGGGCGGCCTGGCGCCTATGTGCTGACATGATCTCGCCTTGGATATGCCAAGAAAACTCCACCAGTGTTGGTCTGCCCAACCGCTTGCAGTTCCGAGCAGCTGGCCAACGTGGACCTCGCCTTGATCTTGAAACCGGACACATGAGGCGTCACACCTGGTGACTATCTATCGTCTGATTGGGTTATCTTGTCCACTGGGTAAAAAGATGTTAAGCTGCATTCCAGCACCCCACATACCCTACATCCTTGAGCAGCTCACTCGATTCCCGCAGTATGCTTACCAAAGTGGTAGATCCCAATATGATGCCCTGAGGAAGGCCTTTGCCCATTGTGCAGCAGCCAGCTAAGCTTTGCAGGCACCACAAAGACTTGCACCAACAACACGAGGGCCGATCGAATGCCCCGCTCTTTGGGAGTCTCATGGTAACGCTAGACTTGTCCCAAGCTTTTGATCGGTTTCCTAGAGAGCTCCTGTACCAGGGTATGGTGACCTGCAGCTTCCCTCGGATCTCATAGCTATCGTGATGTCCTGGCACTCGCAGATTTAGTACACGGTGCACCATGCAGGACAAAGCAGGTCGTTCGCAGCAACCCGAGGAGTGAGGCAGGGGTGCTCGGCCTCGCCGCTGCTCTGGCTTATATTTTCACATGCCATCAGCTGCAGGCTCGAGCAATCTATCGGCACCAGCCACCTCAACTGACTTCTCACGATTTTCGCGGACGATTACCTTGCTGCAGGCACGTTCGAATCGCTTCACGAGCTTGAGCAACTCCTTAGCTGCATCACAGTCCTGTTTAAGGTCTTGCAGTCATTCGGCATGGCTGTTAGCGACACCAAATCAAAAGCCGTCCTCGCCCTTCAGGGCACGCTCAGCCAGACCTTAGAAACCCTGGTGATTCGCCAACTCCGGGCAATCCTAAGGCTTCCTGCTCATCTGACGCAGACCACCAACCAGGATGTGGCCTTGGAAGTGGGGCTCCAGCTGTAACGATCCTCACGTGACCCTACCGACTGGAGCTTGGTGGAAACATTTTCAAGACAGCTTACAGTCCATCCCGGAATCAGGCAGCCTGCGCTTAGCTGCAACAGCCGCAGTTCAGAAGCTCTGATTCAGGACTGCATTCGACAGCACTCAGCCAACCTTTGAAGTAGGCACCAGTATCGACAGCATTGCATTGCATGCTCTGTGGACAGTGGGTAGCCTCCCCCAAGATCATGAAGCTCCACTACCAGCAAAGCCACAGCAGCCTTACCCGTAGCTACGGCAAGCAGGCGACTGCCCTTTGCCAGTCACACACGACGGGTGGCACACCTTGCACTTACTGTGGAGCCCGGCTGGCCCAGCCTAAGGCGCATAAGCTCGTTTGCCCTGTTCTCTGGCAGTTCTGTGTTATCGGTGCCATCCGCCAGGAGACCCAGCTCCAGATTCTCCAACAGAATTCTGCTTGGCTGGTCTACCTGCAGCCCGGAGCCAACGGTCCCATCCCAGTGCTCTTCAAGGCGGCGGAGAAGTACAAGGAGCAGGCCAAGATCAAGTTCATGAAGGCGCCGGTCCGGGCTGTGCTGCTGAGCACCCTGTTCCTGACATTGCTGCACTGCCTTCAAGCCTTGAGCTCGGACGCAGCTCAACAGAAAGTTGTGCAACGCAAGGGCTGCATCGAGAGCTGGCATGCACAGGCCCACCGGCACGCGCTTTCAGCAGCTGCTGACTATTTGTTAGTGAGTGTGGACAGGTATGAGTTTGCCAATGGGGATACTGTTCGACACAGCCAATCACTGGCGCTCCCGGACACAGTTACACTGCCAGTGTTTGGAATTCGTGCCACTTATCGCATTGTGGGTATCATTTTACATAGTGGTCCCGGGCCCAGCGAGGGTCCCTACTCTGCTATCCTCAGAACCGGCAATGATCCCGACAGGAGCAGTTCCTGGGTCCAAGATGGCCGCCAGGCCGTGCACCATGCTGAGCCACCAGTCTGTGCTGCGCAGCTGTGCTACGTGCTGGCACTTGTCAGGTCACACGTCCTGCAATGATGGGGTGCTCATGTTTCAACTTTGTCTGATCTCGATCGACTTGGACTTCGACACTGTCGATCTTGATCTTAGTTTACTGCCTGCTTATCAGTCGAGCTTTTCTTTTGGCTAGGATGCACTTGCTGGCACTCGTGCCGGAGTTGACAGGCTCTGAAACCAGAATGTGCCGCAAGGCACCGGCGATGTAAGTCGTTGCTGAGGGGACGCATAGCGGTCGTGGATTCCGCTGCGATGGAAGAAGAAGGAGCAGCAGTAGCAGCAGTAGCAGCAGCAGTAGCAGTAGGAGCAGTAGGAGAAGTAGGAGCAGTATAGGAGCAGTAGAAGTGGTAGGAGTAGTAGTAGTAGTAGTAGTAGAAGTAGTAGTAGTAGTAGTCGTCGTAGTAGTAGTAGTTTGTTGTCGTAGTGCTGACAGCAATAGTCGTTGTCATCGTTGCCGCAGCAGCAGGAGTAGTAGTAGCAGTAGTAGTAGTAGTAGTAGTAGTAGCAGTAGTAGTAGTAGTAGTGGTAGTAGTAGTAGTAGTAGCAGCAGTAGTAGTAGTAGTAGTGGTGGTAGTATCAGCAGGAGCAAAAGTAGAAATTGTGGGTCCCACTTTACAGATCTTGGGTAAGTAAAGTCGAGTCTGGCGATATTTTCGCTAGCAGTAAATATCCCCACTGCGATGATCCACTGCTTACAAGCAGCAAGCTCGGCTGCACCATGGCGGGTTGAGCTAATGGGAGTAGTAGTCGTCCTCGTCGTAGTCGTAGTCGTAGTAAGTAGTAGCAGTAGTAGCATTAGTAGTAGTAGTAGTAGTAATAGTAGTAGTAGTAAAAGTTAATAGTAGTAATAGTAGTAGTTGTAGCAGCAGTAGTAGTAGCAGCAGGAGGAGCAGTAGCAGTAGCAGTAGCAGTAGGAGCAGTAGCAGTAGCAGTAGCAATAGCAGTTGCAGTTGCGATAGCAGTAGTAGTCGTCGTCGCCGTAGTAGTAGTAGTAGTACTAGTAGTAGTAGTAGTAGTAGTAGTAGTGGTAGTGGTAGTGGTCGTGGTGGTAGTAGTAGTAGTAGTGGTCGTGGTGGTAATAGTAGTAGTAGTAGTAGTAGTAGTAGTAGTAGTACTAGTCCTAGTACTAGTACTAGTACTAGTACTCGTACTCGTACTCGTACTAGTACTAGTACTAGTACTAGTACGAGTACTAGTAGGTACTAGTACTAGTGCTAGCAGTAGTAGTGGTAGCGGTAGTAATTGGAGTAGTAGGAGAAGTAGTAGTAGCAGTAGTAGTGGCACTAGTAGTAGCAGTCGTAGTAGTAGTAGTAGCAGCAGCAGTGGTCGAAGATGTTGTCGTCGTAGTCGTAGTAGCAGAAGTAGCAGTAGCAGTAGCAGTAGTGTAGTAGTCGTCGTTGTAGTCGTCGTCGTAGTAGTGGTGGTAGTGGTAGTAGGGGTAGTGGTAGTAATTGCAGTAGTAGTAGTAGTACTGGCAGTAGAGTAGTACTTGGTAGCAGTAGTTGTAGTAGTTGTAGTTGTAGTAGCAGTAGTAGTAGTAGGCGTAGCAGTAGTAGTAGTAGTAGTCGCAGTAATGTGTGCATTGCACATTCTCGTGGCTGTCGGCAAGGAGTTTTGATTGACACTTACAGTGACTCAATAAACTATGGGGACGGTAGGTTTTTAAAGGTTTTCCGTGTTGACATAGGTATATACATATTTTTGTCACTCGCACTCGACCAATCAGGCGAGGTCTCTGCAGGACTGTACATATACATACATACATACATACACATACTCATTTACTTGTTTATCTATTTGATTGTGTATTTTGTATCCATTAACGTACATACATATAGAGTCGCTTATGGGCTGGTCACACTCAAACGACTCGACCGACCCTTGAACCGGCAAGCATATGCAAGGTATGCCCATGAACCTCTCCATCCTACAAGTCTGAACCAGTAACCTCATCATAATGATTCGATCGCAAAGCTGCTCGTCTCCGTCGCTTCGGGGTGCAAAGAATACGTTCCCATCTTGGATCAGCAAGCTTCAAGGGTTGGGGAGCCTAGAATCCGAGCGGTCGCCCTTCCTTCGGCTCCAAGAGTAGCAATATCTGGCATGGAAGCTTCTGGGAGGTAAGAAGCTACACAGAATGATGACGCTCCCACACGAACGAGAAGCAAAGTATAACCATGCGGCTCCAGAAGCACAGAGACTCGGGCCGAAGAGTCATTGTTGCAATTTCGTGTACCCCTTTGGCGGCTTCGGGCTCAGAAAGTTGGANACGAGAAGCAAAGTATAACCATGCGGCTCCAGAAGCACAGAGACTCGGGCCGAAGAGTCATTGTTGCAATTTCGTGTACCCCTTTGGCGGCTTCGGGCTCAGAAAGTTGGATGATTCTGGAAGTCATGTTTCGTTCCGGACCAGCTTCTGGTCGCGAACGACCTTGGAGGTTTGACTCGTAACAGCCGACATACAAACCTGTGGAGCTAGGACCGAAGGTGGAAACTTTGAAACAATCAAAATCGGGTTTGGGTGTCCATACAATGACCATATGGGAACCGATTATTCATCATTTTGAGACCTCTGCAAGGTCTGCCAGCTTCTTTAGGCTTTAAGCTGCAGTGAACTGCAAGTTCTGTTTCGGAAGTTTCGGAAGCTGCCACTGCAGCTGCTTGTTGGTTGTGTGCGGATCACCTTCCTTAGCCAGGCCGAAACAAAGACAAGCTACAGCTACGGTTAGGTACGGTTTTGTAGTATACCACCCTGGGAGAGCGTATCCTGCCATGTCTGCCAATGTGGCTGCCACCAAATTAGAGGCCTATGCCAATAACGACTTTGCCGCACAAATTCCAAACGAGACAGCGGGGTTTCTGTCGGACCATGTCGTACTCGTGGTTCAGATGCGTGGACAGTGTTGCGGTTGTTTCCCCGGCAGGGTTTGACTGATCCCACTCGTGCAAGCGCAACATAACGTATCGGAAGTCCAAGCTGCCGCTTTCCGTGAGATACTTTGGTCTCGGACAGGTGGTGCGGATTGTAAAGTTGTTCAAGCTGGGCTGGCAGAAGTTCCTGGGATGACAGGAGCACACATGCGCCCAGCTGCAATGGATCGTTATACCGAATGTCCTTCATTCGATGGCTTTCCCCGTAAGCGTAGTAGAACCACAAACTCCGGGTCTACGAGGGGCTGATCGTTGCACACCGCTGCGGGCTCCAGCCTCATGCACATGTTGCAAAAAGGCGTCCTTGGCTGCACACTCTCGTGGAAATACACACAGGGTACTGCCATGGTGGAAGGCCACGTCTGCACACAGAGACACCGGCCAGTGAAACCGAACTGCATATGCCATTCAGCTGCTGCTGCCGCTGCTGCTAATCAAGCATCGGTCATTCGCCCCCTTCTGGTGAGGCGAGTGTCAAGACTCCGTCCGTGGAGCAATCGATGTCAGCCAGCTTGTGCTGGTCAAGCCTGAGTCAGTTGCAATCATCAGTGAGCAACTTCCCGGAAGACTCTACCACTTGAAGCTTAAACGCACAGAACCCAACGGCCAAACGTTCACACCACCTGACCCACCGCTGTAAGCACCAGAAATCAGTTCACGGACACGGGTCGTGTTCTCTTGCACTTACGTTGATAGGGACAAGATGATCTGTCTAGTTGACATAGGAGCCAGGATATGTAAACATGCCGCCCGAAGTACCCAAAAAAAGACACACACACACACATATATATATATATATATATATGTGTGTGTATGTAGTATTGCAGTATTTTGTACATGTATATATATATAGATATTTATTTATGGATGTATATGTGTGCGGTGCATATACTATGCATATATATATATATATATGTGTGTGTGTGTGTGGCAAGGACCTTAACGCCCAATTTGGCCTATGCTGTTTCCTGTGAGAATATGGTATTCGACTGTGAAACACATGTATGTGATCGCGTGCATATATGCCACCTGCGATGCAATCTTGGATGTTGAAAACATCCAACTTGTACCTGTTGTGCGGATTCCGCTGCTTTTGGAAGGTCTTGGGTACAAGAACCTGGCACGGCACAACTTGTACCGGTTTGTACCGGACCCCCCTTTGCAGTGTGTAAGCCCTGTTCAGGATGGCATGTTAAGGGCATGATCATGCCACATTGTGCCCTTTTTGCATGTCATCCTTTGTATGCCGTGTTTCTGTTCTAACTAGTTTGAGTTTGAGTAGTCCACTAAGGGGAGCAAGAATATACTGCAAACGACAAAGTGAGAAATACTACCATATACCCAAAAGCACTAGTTTTCATATGCCGAGTGATCGTTCCAGTGGTTTAGATACGACTGCGGATCAGTGGCAACTTCACAACTGCAACCATTCAAAAGCCCAATACCGGTCCGGTATGTTTTGTTTTGTGCGGCCGCATTGCCAACATGTTCAGGCTTGCTGTTGCTATTCGCAATGTTGCCACTAGTACAGGTGCAAGTAATGTTCGAAAATCTGTAGTTTTGGAATGTGGATAGCATTGAACTGAAGTTCTTCAAACTCTTCTCATCTTGATACTATGGCTGATGGAGCACTAATTACCAATTAACTAGATATGCCAATCAGTAGCAAGTAAAACACATCAGTTCGCCGGGCATGGCATGTACTGCTGGATCACAGTCGCCGGCATCTGGCTTGTCGTTGTATGAGCTTTACTGGTGCTGGTAACCTTACAAATAGCGAACACTGCAGGTAATACTAGTCTACTAGTGTTGCTACTGCCACAAGCAAATTTGCCAGTGTTGCATATATCTTGTCAAGTGCCAGTTATCGTGCGAGAACTACCAATAACGCAGCAGGACCAGCATCTTGCATGCTCCGAAAGCGCAGCACATAAGTAATACCAATATTGTGTTCGTCATGATAGCAAGGTTATACGGCTACCTAAGTACCCCAAACTACTCACATTACCGAACCGTATTCGCGATACCAAAAGTGTTGCTAACACTGGTACCTCATTAAACCAATCATACAGGCATCCAAACAACCTTCGCGTTGCGAACCGCAAAGCGTGTCAGCGTGTCATGTAGTATATGGAAACATTATGTATGCGCATGGTGCTGCTCATGCGCAAGCACGGTTGAGAAGACTATTGTTGGTTGACAAGAATACTACCGCCGCAATCCAGCTTACAAACATTGCGACGACCGCGGGGTGATTTGTGCCTTGACAGGTACGGCAACGGTACCGGCACAAAAGCTCTACAATCTTTCTATAGCAGTCCTTGGAGCATTGCAAAAAATCATGCTTCATGTCGTGAGGTTGCTTAGACCCACTACAGCATGCTTCGCACCTAGAATATTTTCTGTCTTCATGCCACAGGCTGCTCACGCAGTTGTTACCGTCTAGTGTCGTAATCTGACAATTGCGGCAAATGCTTCGATGTGAGCGCTGCTACTGTGATGACAGTTAGATATGCACGGCTACTGATTTTACATGGTGCTGTGTGCGAGAAAGCTCCCTGCTCTCAACAAAAAGCACATAAAGGCAGATCCTTGAGACCAGGCGAGGTGTACTACATCGTATTACATCGTACTATAATAATATATTAGACGGCTTCATATACATATATATATATATAATTGCATATATTTATCTATATACAAACAAACAAACATACATACATACATACACACATGCCTACATGTAAACATTTATACACATCTACTGTTTGTATTCGCGTATTATAAGATATGGCATCAGGCATGGTATGATATGATATGATATGCTATGGTATGATACGGCACGGTATGGCATTGTACGGTACCGTCTGGTTCGGTATGATTTGCTATCACATGGTATGAAGCGAGTGATCTGACGTGCTATGATATGATGTATAACATGTCTTTATGTATCTGAGAAAATGCATGACGGGAATCAATTGCAGCAGCGGCTGTGGCTCGTCGTTCGGTTCTTTGTGCGGCCGCTGCCTCCCGAACAGGCAGCTGCAATAGATTGAGAATTGGGCTGAGCTCCAAGCCAAACGAACCTTCAATTCTCCTTCTGGCGCCGTGCCAGGTATGGCATGCTGTTTGCACACTCGTCCACCCATCCGCACCGCTCGCGTACAGCTAGAGTCTTAGACGACCCAGAGCCCACACTCGCGGATTGCAGCAACTACGTGGGTCCGCAAACGAAACACGACGCCTCACGAATGGCCTCCAGTCCCCAACTCCAGTCCCAGCAGATCTGGGCAGGCTTCACTGCACACACGCACACACCGGAACAGATCAACAGTGGAGCCAGCACTGACCATGCGACCATCTCCAACCAACCCCAGCGGCCCCAGCGCCCACACATACGCACGCTCTCTGGCTCACTCTCTCTCTCTCTCTCTCTGTCTGCTTCTCGCTTTAACAAGTCGGCTTGTTTTAGGAACTTCGCGCCCAATCGCGATCCTTCCCGTCTTAGCTGTCGCCTCTAAGCATCCATGCCCCTCTCTGCCATCCAAGGGCGACTCGAACCAGACTTTTATCTGCGCTGGCACGGCTGTTGGTGGATTTGCGTGCAAACAAACTCCGACGAGTTTCGTCGCACTTGCCGATAATGTCGATATCCTCCCTGCGAGTTGAAACGCGAAATAAGCGCTGTCAGCAGGCTAAACCAGAATTGGCCTGCCGCCTGCAGTACCACTGTCAGAGATTGCAAGTCCTCCTCTCCAAAGCCCTCCAGGACCTTAAACGGCTGCACAGCATGCCCGAAGTGAGGGTCAACGGCCAGCAGCTGGAAGCAGTAAGCACTCAGCGGACCGATGAAAGACACGCGCCCGCGGACGGTGTAGAATGGACAGAGTTGTTCCAAGTCTTCATGCAAGAGCACGGCGGCGTCCATCATGCGAAGCTTGTCCTTCGACGAGACCATGGATCCGGTCACGTGATGCAGGCGTATCGAAAGTACCGTCGATGTTACCATGAAACCTGTGAATGCCAACACGGGGCTGTAGACGCCCCACCGCAAAGGCTTGGTCGCGAGCGATTTAGCCACAGCGCGCTTCACATCGCGAAGGACGAGATTCAAGATTTGTTGATTGGTGCGAAATTTACCAATCAGGTCCTGGTTTTGGAGTTTCACCACCTCAGCCAACAAACGCGCAAGGTTTGCTCCGTTTCCTGCACGTGCAGCATACACCCCTGCATTGACGAGCTGCCGCTTGTTCGTGCCAAAGCCACCCCGCTGGGTGAAGCAAACGTCCGCTGCATTTGGCCCAGTGACGCACTCCAGCAGGGTATCCACCCAACCTCCAAAAACAACCACGTCCAAATCTGAGAAGATCACGGCCTGCTGTCGTGGCGGCGCGAAGTGGGCTACCAGCTCAGACTCGATCTGCAGCATCAACTTCTGGAAGGCGTAGTCCATGTACCTGGCCCCTTCCACCTCCTGAAAGCCTTTTTTGCTTGCATCTTTCACATCGTGCATCCACTGAATACAAACCCTCACCGGATCGCCAGCATGCTGCACCGTGGATAGAAACCGCTGCAGCATGTAATGAAAGGCTGGTGATGCCTGCACCCACAAGTTCGGCACCTCCCCAGTCTGATCCTGCAGGTTGATGTCATACACTTCAGGAAGTCCGTGTAGCAACTGATCCTTCATGCGCCTCTGCTCGAAGCCTACTGCCCAGCAGGAACCCCTTTCTTCTTGCAGCACTACGCGGCCATCGAAACTCACGGCCAAAAAGCGCCCCCCATGACGCAGCTGAGCGCAAGGCTGCGAAATCTTTTCGGCTTCAGCTTCTGAATGGAAATCGTAAACCAGCTCCCAAGATGTTTGACAAGTGGCTGCCGCATGCACTGCACCACCACGCCCACACAACAAACGCCTGTCGCTGGTGGCTATCATCACCGACAGCTGTGTTGACGTTTCGACCACACTACGTAATCGGAACAAGCCATCCATCAGTGAATCGCAAGCCTCTGCTAGGGTCACGGCCCCTGAGGTTGCACACAATCGCTTGCTAAGGCAGTGCGGCGAACAGTACGGCTCTGCGGGCGCTAAGCTCACCAAGTCGCGCCTGGGACTTCTTGGGCCACCTTGCTCCGGCACGTGCAGATAGTTTCTGCGAGTAAAAGTCGCAGCGCCAACAATCGTGGGGCGAAGCACAGGGCAGTGGCTTGCAAGAAGGCAGAGGCCCGTCCGGTCATGGTCGCGGTTGAAAAGGTTGTCATCTTTGAAAGACACGTAGGCACACGTGCGGCCTGCGTCCTCGCAGCCGCGAATGCAAGTGGTAAGGGAAGCCGGGAACCACGTTCGCAAAGGCTGGAATGCATGCACATCCGCATCTACGTCGCCTTCGCAGTGCCCCAATCCTGCGAGAGTCCACGGTGCCATACAGGGTCCCTGGAAGGGGCTTTCGGCATATGGCAGCGCACCAGCTTCCCACAGAAGCCACATGAACGCATGNCGAGAGTCCACGGTGCCATACAGGGTCCCTGGAAGGGGCTTTCGGCATATGGCAGCGCACCAGCTTCCCACAGAAGCCACATGAACGCATGACGGGCTTGCATTGCTTCGATGTCTCCGGAGTTGTCTTTTCCAGGTCCTGGTTTCAGCATCAGTGGCTATGGCCCATGTCTCGGTATAAGGCCTAAAGGGAATAACTGCGTGATGTGGCAGATGTGGACAGTCGAAAAAAGCTGTCATGCGGCTGACATGTCCATGATATTGCTCCTTCGAGCTGACGGCTTGAGCCGCAGCCATGTCCTGGATGACTAACTGCTTCATCGCACTAAACGCGTTGCCAAGGCTAGCAAGCCTTCCTTCCCCTAGGTTGTCGTACTGTCTCTCTTCAATGCTGGCCAGCGACAAGATGAGCCGTGGGGATGCTTTGCCCCCTGCAACCTCCTGCAACGCTCTACAAGCACACGAAGTCTGCACCGAGGTTTTCCAGTGAAAACCGAGAGGAGCTGTGTTTTTTTTATTGTATGGGCGGTTCTCATCCTTATAGAGCCTGCGCTAGGCTACGCACCTCTACCCGCTATCCCGGCCCACCATGGGGAAAGCTACCTACGCAGAGATATCTCGAGCTATGATGGCCTACGCAAGCCTACGCGCTACGGAGGCTTAGGGGACTTGTCTTGTAGCACGTCGAAGCNCCCACCATGGGGAAAGCTACCTACGCAGAGATATCTCGAGCTATGATGGCCTACGCAAGCCTACGCGCTACGGAGGCTTAGGGGACTTGTCTTGTAGCACGTCGAAGCCTTTACGTATTTTTTCATATAGATATAGCCGGCTATGTGACAAAAATCTAAACAACACCCCGCAACACCCTTGAACTTTCTATAAGAAGGCTCATAAGACCTCAAACCAGCAGCCGAAAGCCTAAACCCGGAAATACAAGTAAGGAGGTCAACATACATGACTACGACACAAGGAAAAGCCCTATACGCCTAAACCGACTCCTAAGGCTACGCGCAGCCTACGCAAGGACTACGCCGTGCCTATGCGAAGTACACTCCACTACATCCGATTTTGGACCTCCTCGAGGCCTGTAGTAAATTAACGCTACTTATGGAAGCTGGAACTCTGTTGTGTTGCATGGGTCCACGTGCCCTGTGATGCAGTCATGGCACGACTTCGATTATTCATACAGTAATGCCAACTGCAGTCTGCTCAACAGGAGAAGGACTCAAACACGGTACAAACAAACCTTTTGCTCNAGTCATGGCACGACTTCGATTATTCATACAGTAATGCCAACTGCAGTCTGCTCAACAGGAGAAGGACTCAAACACGGTACAAACAAACCTTTTGCTCATATCTTAGCACATTTCAGGACATAGCCGACGCAGCCTATGCAACATGTCGGCCCTACGCAAGGCCTACACGCATCTACGCGCCTCGTAAAGAATAGCTACGCGGAAGATGTTGGATTATGTCGGATATTCCGGTTTATATTATATAAATTCACACATGGCTAAAAAAAACGCTGCTCTTAAAGAAGAACTCCTTATCACGAACATGTCTCGGGCCGCAAGCTTCAGGCTGATACATGCTGATGCCCAGATCCTGTGTGGGGCCGAATGTCAAGTGAGCACAGTTGCACTCTTCACCTGGCTTGGTCTCACACTTTGCTGGCCCTGTCCTGCCATACAGTCTGTTCGAAACCCGCCAATCAGATGCCGGAACGACCCTCACGTGTTGTCATCGCCTTACCACAACTCTCAATCTCTGAAGGCCTCACATCCCACCCACCAACGACCGCTCCAGCGTGTAGTCTGGGGAGTAAATGTAAGCCGGCCCAGTGCACGAAGAAGACCAGCATCGCAGCTTCCACCGATAAACGGGCTGAGCAGGGTCCTTGGCTTGCAACCTGTAAACCTTGAACACACCGGGCAAAGCTCACAGGATGGGAGCTTCGCCCTAGGGACCTGACAAATTGCAACAAGTGTGTCCAACCCCGTTCTAGTCCGGGCAGCATCGAAAGGTAGCTCCAGGCGGTGGTCTGACGCCCAATTGGTGATCTGAGTGATTTCTCAAAGCCAATACTGCACAAACACACCCGACAGCTAACGATGAACAGCTTTCCCGGAGTGCGACCGTAGCCAGCACAGCAGAATTCAATTCGACAGCAGTCGTTCTTGCATCAGGTGTCCCCCATGGATAGAGAAAAATGCCATAGCACAGCAGTTCTGTAACGGACTTGACTTACGAACGCCGCTCATGCCACCAAGGAAATAATGGCCATCCCCTGTACATGCTAGGCGACAGGAGGGACATCTGCATAGCTCTAGCGCAAAGAAGACGCGATGAGCGTGGAACCAGTCCATCGAGTCCAAAGCCCGGGTAGCAGCGAAGAATTACGTATATACAGAGCCCCTCCCTGCTGGTCCCTGTAAGGGCCGCAGATAGAATACAAGGACGCTTGCACTACAGCGCATGTGGAACTAGCAGAAACAAAGATATAAAAATATCCAGCAGGACTTCGACTTTCTTGTCACACAGCTTAAAACCCCGGCATGCCAACAGTAGTGCTCATTGTCACCATGACGGCAACTGGCAAGGCCTCGAAGGGTTCTGCATCGAGGCTGTAGGTCTTCCGGAACAGAGGAGCGGGAGGGGCATCCGCATCAGCGCCATCCTCCGATAGGCTGAGCTAGTCTTGCTGTTCCCGTACCAGTATTGCCGGCACCGGTACAGCACGTGGTTGTTGTCTTGCACGGCACACAGTTTCGACACCAGGCGAACATGGGCTCCTGCGTTGGAGCCGCTTCTTCGAAGGAGCTGGCAAAAGCCGACGCAAGGTGAGAAAGCGGCATTGGCACAGCAGAGACCACACCGAACCGCAGAGGGATAACAAGGGGCAGGAAGCCTACGCAGACCCCAAAGGCCAGACCACGGGCACTGCGCCTGCTGCCCGCGTGGAATTAAAATAACACTGTCCTTTCACTGCCAAACCCTTATGCTCCGCTTAGTCATGATTTTGGGCTCTGCTGTTTGGTGCAGCTGATTGGGTGTGTTTGCATGATAAACCCTGCTGTCGAGTTGCACAGTTAAGACAGCCTTAACCCCAAGCAAGAGCTCTCGCAGCTGTTCGGCCGGAGTAACCTGAGGCTTTGCTTCGGAGTGGTTGGGCCAAGATGATACTGGGTTGTGGGCCTCGTCGGTATGGTTCTCAAAATTCAGGAAACCCAACACTAAACACGGCCACTTGGAGCCAAGGAAGGTGCCGCAGCATGTAACAGCTGCTGGCATAGCATTCTCCAACAGTAATGGCTGGCATGTTGTTGCACGAGAATACAGCCGGATGCATACCGGCCTCTTCCAGCATGATGAAGTCTAGATTGGCCTGAAAAATCAACGCAAGTATGAAGGACAAACATGCCTCCACACGCGTGTGTGTGTGTGTGTGTGTCTCTGTGTGTGTCTGCGTGTGTGTGTGTGTGTCTGTGTGTGTCTGTGTGTGTCTGTGTGTGTGTGTGTGTATGTGTCTGTGCGTGTGTGCGCGCGCGGGTGTGTGTGTCTGTGTGTGGACCTCTGTTACCAAAGAGGACACAGGTTTTTGCAACAACCTAGCACATCAGCTGATCGATCGTGCGAAAGTTTGGAGCATGTTTGCGTGCATTCTTGCAGGGGGCACGGCGCCACAGTTCGAGCCGTGCCAACGAAGCGAAGAGCTGTGGTGGCAGCACTCAGGGACGCTTGAGTGTGTACCTGCCAAGAGTCGCTCATGGGTCACTTGTGTGGCAGCTTGGGGGCTCGGTCGTGATTGCAACAGTCATACACATGTCGGTGGTGCTATTGCCGAACTGTTTTCGAAGCTTTGGGTTACAGCAGAGAAACAAGCAGAACATAACTGATGAACCTTGAGGCCAGACAGGTTCCGGAACCCCTGAAAGCTTCATGCTTTCAAGATACATCAAGCAGTGCTTGATAACCAACAGATGAGTGGCTGCGAGATGGATGCCTAAGTGTGATCCAGGTAGTTGCAAGCTGGTNCCCCTGAAAGCTTCATGCTTTCAAGATACATCAAGCAGTGCTTGATAACCAACAGATGAGTGGCTGCGAGATGGATGCCTAAGTGTGATCCAGGTAGTTGCAAGCTGGTCTTGTATTCGTTTACCGTGCTACCTGCGGCGGGATCAGCTGACCCGATAATTGCAGGGATAACTTGACTGGTTCCCGAAGTGGAGCCGCCAGGTCCGACTGAAATCTCTGCTCTGATGGCGCCGGCATTCGATTCAGCCTGTTGCGATGATCTAATTGCTACTGACTTCATGTCAGCTTTTGATGCCAGGTTTCATTGCAGGTCTTGACTTTTTCAGATCCGATGAAACCACCGGCTTTACTATCCGCAGACCACGTTTTCANACTGACTTCATGTCAGCTTTTGATGCCAGGTTTCATTGCAGGTCTTGACTTTTTCAGATCCGATGAAACCACCGGCTTTACTATCCGCAGACCACGTTTTCAGCTCTGAGACAGAACTCTCGGTAGGACATTTCTTTCGAAACATGTCGTGGAACCGTGGGTGGTCCACTTCGTCACGGGGAAGCTCGTCTTGGGACAAGAACAACTCGTCGGGTTGGAACAACCGTGACTGGCAACAGGGAACCGACCATCCTTCCGTAACCTCTCCACCTTCGCAATCGTCGGTGCCGAGTGGATATGTTTCAATCCCGTCGTCGTTTGCTCCTGGCTGGGAATGTTACGACAGCAATTCCGTTTCGAACAAGAGGTTTTTTCGGAATATCCAGTCGACACCCTGGTCCACAAAAAGTGGGCTGGCTGGCAAGGACATTGCGGACCTTCGTGTGACGGAGTTGACACGGAAGGGTCTTGATGACTTCAGTCTCCGCTGCTTATCCAACGGAGAATTCCAGAGTCTGGTTTTCGTGCGATCCATCTCAGAAGCAGTTTTTGTTTCGAACCTGCTTCGCCACATCAGGCAGGATCGTATTGATTTGGATGCTGCGGCAGCCAATATGCATGGCCCGGCTCTTCCTGAGCAGAAAGAGTCGGCGAGGTTCATGCAACCCTTGCTTGGCGAAGTTGTTTCAACAATCAAGTCTCACGCCCCTGCACCTGCGGCGTCGAGCTCCCAGAGTCCTGAAAGTGCAGAGCTGGCAAAAGCCAAGAGGAAGTTGCAGGAAGCTGGAATTGCTTTAACTCCAGAGAAAAAGCCAAGAGCAGCTCAGAACAGTCCGAGCTCCACTGGCCCGTCATTGCCAACCAAGGGAACTAAGACCCCCTCTCAAAAAATTTTGGAGGAGCTGACCGCTCCACCATCAGCAGTTCCTGGCTCCATCAGCAATGAAGCGGTGGAAAAATGGCTCAAGAAACATCAGAGCCAATTTCGTGGCAAAGCTTTTAAGAAACACGTAGCAGATATATGTCCCGTGTTTCATGCCTCCGAAGCCACCAAGCAAGACCTGGCCGAAACGGCAGTGAGGTATGGCTTGCAGAAGAAGCATGCTGACAGGATGTCTTTCCATAACCTGTCGACCTTCATTGGTGCATGTCAATTTCAGGCTGCTTGACTAGCAACCCAAGCAGCACACATGCGCACCCAGTCCAATGCGGTTCGTAAGCAACTTGCATCAGCGGTGTGCATTTTGGGAAGTGCTGCAGCTTTTATGTTGGAGTATGGAGACGGGATACCAAAGATCCCGCTGATCTGGGTACACACCTTGATGTCGTTGGTGTTGTTGTTTCATTTTGCACCCACCAGATCTTCGTATGGACTGGGCAGTCATCGGTCCAGAATCCTGCACAAACTTCAACAGTTCGGAGTGCATCCTGACACATTGCACTACTCATCGTTTGAGGAACCGAACACAGTTTACTGCATTTTTCAAGTTGATTTCGAGTTCAGCCGTCTTCGGACCGGCTACCGCCAGCCATCGTCGCTGCTCTATGTGAGAAGCACTGCTGTCGGTGCAGTCAAGCGACATTTGAATCGCATGGCAGTGTACAGAAGACTCACAAAGACCCAGTTTGTGGATGCCGAACTATCGCTGAGATACTGGGCATCTCATGACAATCTTTTTCAATTCACTCTGGCGCCACTGCAGTCGTATGAGAACTATCAGTTGGCATGGGTCACCGAGCATGACTCATTGCTCAGTGGCAAACACCTTTGAACTACCCTCGAGCCATGGCTCTCATCAAGAAAACAGCCTTGGGCTTCAGAATTTCTTCGAAGAGAAGGGCCTCGTTGTACGGCACCTTTGGCCTTCGGTTGTGACGTAAACTGCACAAACGGATGCATCGTCGCCACCAGAGATTCTTTATCAAGAATTCTCGAGAATTAGTTTGGGGATTGCTTTTCAAGGCTTGGATCTCGTACACGAGCAGCTTTTGATACATCGAAGATTCTCAGATCCAGGCAGACAGCTGACGAGGAAGTGTATGCCCTCATCAAGCTTAGTCGCAATATCGAGAATCCCCATCGCAACCGAGTTCAAGGGTTGCTCAAGAGTGTGGTCAAGTTTCGCACCAANGCAATATCGAGAATCCCCATCGCAACCGAGTTCAAGGGTTGCTCAAGAGTGTGGTCAAGTTTCGCACCAAGATGCACTGGCCCAAAACATCCAGGCCTTTGGGTGTTCTGCCATTGTGCTACCCACACTTCACACCGCAGTGCGAGAAGTGGCTGCGAGGCATTATCCTTCAGTACAAATATTTGCTCCCTTCTTTTCATGTTCCGAAGAACAGCCTCAGAGAGGTTCCACATCAAAGCATAAAGAAGTTTCTTCACAATTTCCAGTTTTGGGAAGAAACCATGTAGGACCCAGCCTTTAAGCTGGATGCGGTCCCATGTCCGTGTGCCAAGTATCGGAACAAGCTTCCGGACCGGTGCTTTTCGTCAGGCCATGTGGCTGCCGGCCTCGAAGAATTCGAAGCCATGGTACCCGGATGTGGCAGCATCACATCGGCCAGTGCTGCCAGCANTTCCGGACCGGTGCTTTTCGTCAGGCCATGTGGCTGCCGGCCTCGAAGAATTCGAAGCCATGGTACCCGGATGTGGCAGCATCACATCGGCCAGTGCTGCCAGCACGTTTTTCCCAGGCCGTGCTCACTGGATGACCAAGTCTAGAGCTCTGTTTGATCAGTGGCTCAAACGACACAGGCTTCCAACCACTATTCATCCGATGTTTCAAAAAATGGCTACAGCATGTAAACATGCTGGAGCAGGCTCCCCCGGTGCCGCCTCGCTTCCGTCCCCCGCCTGCTAAGCCCCAGGTTGAGGACCATCTATCGCGAGCTGCTGAAATGTTTAGCAACCCTGATACGGGGCCTGGCAGCAACAAGCCCGCCGTTCCTTCCGGTGCCTCGGTCGCCGATCTTCAAAAGACAACGGCACCCAGGACACCACCAAAACATCCGGCTCCCCAAGGCTCTCAGAAGCCTCCTGCTGTAGCTCTGATCATTTCAGTTGACGATGAGCAGATGTTTCAAGCAACACAACGCAGCAGCGATGAACAGCTGCGAGATCAGATTTCACAGCGAGCCAAAGGCCGCAATGCTGTGGACTTTTACGAGGAGGGCATGACCCCTCTGCTCTCGTACATGTTCTTTGTGTTGCATTATCATGAANTTTCACAGCGAGCCAAAGGCCGCAATGCTGTGGACTTTTACGAGGAGGGCATGACCCCTCTGCTCTCGTACATGTTCTTTGTGTTGCATTATCATGAAAATCTTTTAACAACTGAAAAAATGCATCAGTGGCCCAGTATCCCGCGCAGCAAAATGCGCCATTATACTGATCACATTGTGTTCACCCGGCAATTTTCTTTGCCGGTGTCAAAGATCCTCAAAGATGAGGTGGAGGAAGTTTTGCGATTCTTGCTGTCCCGATTTGGCACAGCAGATCGTCCTTTTCTGCCGCTTATTCCTATCGGCCAACGAGAAATCGTCACGCTGGCAAGCTCTGGTTTAGCGAGCAGGATCCCCTATCGGGAAATCTTCCAACACGACGCCAAGCCGTACGCAGTGCCTCAAGAGGCAATGCATGTGTGGGAACTGCCCGTAGAACACATGCCAGGACCTGAACCTCAGGCCAACTGCTTCTGTTGTTGGGGTCATGGGACCACAGCCGAAGGCCTCGTGGGGATCCTGACCCTAGGTAGAGTTCTCAGATCCAGCGCTGAGGCTGTACAGGTAGCCCCGCACGATGACGATTTTTCGTTCTACGGAAAGGCTACCCAGGACGTGCATTCCGTCCAAGCTGGATTTCAGTTCGAAGCTCCATCATGGCACAAAAAACAGTGCAGGAGTAGTGGCGGGAGGTTTCATGGGCACCCCCCACCACAAAAGTAAATCATCCAGCACGGTCCATGAAGGCCATCTGTGCAAATTCCATGCACTTGTCCACTCACCTTCGGGTGACAAACGATGGGCTGTTCGAGAGGCTGCAGGCCGCATCGATCGAATTTGGGACAGAATCCCACACCCAATGGCCCAAAAAGCTGTCACTTTTGCTTCTGGAGATGGCAATGATTGGGGAGTCAGCTGGCCTGGCGAAGATGCCGTCCGCAAACCCAAAGCCCTGTGCCCTCCTGAAGTGAAGAGGGATATCTGAGGCTTTAATTCGATTGCATATCACCGATTGAACTGCACCCTGTGACAAAACTTCACAGAGCATGCTCTTGACTTGCTTGGTGAGGAGCAGTTGATATTGAGCAAGCTGGTGTGCTCTACTAGCATGCTTGGCTCTATGTGTTATGTAAACGCCATGGTGAAATATCATAGTCGAAAAGTTCGACAACCGCGGCGTCCTACTTCCTCTTGCAGTGAATCCAGTTCTAGCTCATCTACTTCCAAGAGTTCGAGTCCAACTTCGAACTCTTCATCTTCGAACTCTTCATCTTCCTGCTCTGAAGTCAAAACGCCAACACCCAGAGCAACAAGTGTAGTTCCGTCTTCATTGTTGCGATGCACAATTCTCGAGTGATCACGGCTGCTGAGTACGATCCTCGTGATGGAACCTGGGTGTACAGCACCACAGACAAAGCTCACAATCAACACAAGGCAAAAACAGCCTTGTTGCAGCATTGGAACAATGTTCGGCACTATTGTTGTAAACTGCCTCATTGCGAGTTATGTCACGAGCATCAAAGATCTCGTCGTGCCGGGCTTATGTTAGATGCCATCAAAACTCTACCAAGATCCGGCCGTAGCAACAAGAAGAAGTTTCACCAAATTCTAGACAACATATTGTCGCGCACATGAACAAAGTTCCGTGCAAGATACCAAACTTCGTCAGTCAGATTGCACATGTTCTTTTTTCAGCAACTGTCTTCTCAGTGAAGCTCATTTTCAGCTAGCTTGCATATGGAGGTTGTGTATTCTCGCCATGAAGCGGGATGCAGCTTATGCTTCGTTGCCCAATGATGGCGACAAAGAAGATGATCGCCAACCCAAGCATTTCCCTCCACCAGAAAAGACTCGGAGCTTCTGGGCGGAAAATCTCCCACCGAACGGACTCGGACATGGCATTACATCAGCGTGCTTCAACATGCCTGCTGATGGAATTGTGGATGATTTGAAACAAATCATCTGTGAACAGTTGAGCCATCCACGCTTTTATTTAACCAAGCGGACCTTTCGACTCAAGCTGAATGGTAACCATCAGCCGTACTATATCAAGCTCAACACCATCGACAACACTGCACCTTTGACTTTTGATATACAGTCATCCAAACATTTCGGACGAAGATCGTCCTCGCCTCGAATACAGGCCGTAGCATGTTATGCCAATTTGGCTTCTTGTGTGTGTGAACCTCTGTTACCAAGAGGACACAGGTTTTTGCAACAACCTAGCACATCAGCTGATCGATCGTGCGAAAGTTTCGAGCATGTTTTCGTGCATTCTTGCAGGGGGCACGGCGCCACAGTTCGAGCCGTGCCAACGAAGCTAAAAACTGTGGTGGAAGCATTCAGGGACGCTTGAGCATGTACCTGCCAAGCGTCACTCATGGGTCACTTGCGTGGCAGCTTGGGGACTCGGTCGTGGTTGCAACATTCATATACATGTCAGGGATGCTATTGCCGAACTGTTTTCGAAGCTCTGGGTTACAGTTGCCTTGTACAGCAGAGAAACACGCAGAACATAACTGATGCACCTTGAGGCCAGACAGGTTCCGGAACCCCTGAAAGCTTCATGCTTTCAAGATACATCAAGCAGTGCTTGATAACCAACAGATGAGTGGCTGCGAGATGGATGCCTAAGTGTGTGCGTCTGTGTGTGTGGGTGTGTGTGTGCGTGTGTGTCTGTGTGTGTGTGTGCGCGGGTGTGTGTGTGTGTGTCAGTGTCAGTGTCTGTGCCTGTGTCTGTGTCTGTGTGTGTGTGCGCGCACGGGTCTCTGTGTGTGTGTGTGTGTGCGTGTGCGTGTGCATGTGTGTGGGTGTGGGTGTGGGTGTGGGTGTGGGTGTGTGTGCGTGTGTGAGAATGTGTGCGTGTGTGGGTGTGTCTCGAAGGAAAAAGTTGAAAGCCAACAGCCAACACCAGCGACGCAACCGATACAATCGACAGAAGACAGATGAAAACAGCACTCTCTGCCGTAACATTTCTCTGAAGGGGGAGCCGCCTGGGCCACCAGCCCCTGGATTAAGCAACACAACAGCCACGCTCAGTAAACAAGATCAGGCCTGCTTATTATCGGCGGTTAGGAGTTAAGAGAGTTCAGGAGGTTTGTGCGAGCAAGACTGTGACATAGGACTGCGGTTTGTGCGAGCAAGACTGTGACATAGGACTGCAAGCAAAGTGCCCAATCCAGCCCCGCAGCACATGACCCTCAACCCACTGCAAAGCATGGAGTCTGGAGGAGGACCGCCCATATCTCCGGAAAGCGTCCACTGTCATGACGAACCAGCATGATCAACGTTTGATACATTTAACTAGGTCTCTGCTGCGCAAACAATCCAAACGACGCTTTAACGTCAGCTCTAGGATGTACAGCTACGATTTTCTCAGCGATTGAATAAAGTCCGAGGGTCCCTCCTGTGATTACGTTGCGGGGAGCTGGCTGCTCCACGCACAGCCTCGAGCTATGCCTGAACGTCATCTCGTGCGACCACTCACCAGGCGCTGCAATGCCAAATCCGATCCACACTGCTGAGATCTGTCCAGCCATTGCATCCCCACAGAGTAGAAGTAGGCTAGCAGGGCTCCCGATGGATCTCCGCACAAACAAAGCTGGAAGAGTTTTGTCGCGCTTGCCGATAATGTCGATATCCTCCATGAAAATTGAAAGGGTTCAACACTACTGGGAGCAGGTTGAACCAGGAATTTGCCTCCAGGACCTCGGTCAGCGATTCCAGGTCCTCTGCTCCAAAGCCCTCTAGAACCTTGAACGGCTCCATAGCATGCCCAAAGTGAGGGTCGATGGCGAGCAACTGATAGCAGTAAGCACTCAGCGGACCGATGAAAGACACGCGGCCGCGGACGGTGTAGGGCGGACAGAGTTGTTCCAAGTCACCGCGTAGGAGCACTGCGGCGTCCATCATGCGAAGCTTGTCCTTTGATGATGCCGAGGACCCGGTTACGTGCTGTAGGCGTAGTGACAAAACGGTCGATGCTACCATGAAGCCTGAGATGGCCAACACGGGGCTGTAGACGCCCCATCGAAAAGGCTTTGTCGCATGCGATTTAGCCACAGCACGCTTCACATCGTGAAGGACGAAATTTAGAATTTGCTGTTCAGTTCGAGCGTCACCAATCAGGTCCTGGTTTTGGAGTCTAGCCACCTCAGCCAACAAACATGCAACACTGGCTCCATTTCCCACACGTGCAGCATACACCCCGGAATTCACGAGCTGCTTCTTGTTCGTGCCAAAACCTCCCCGCTGCGTGAAGCAAACATCCGCTGCGCTTGGCCTGATGCAATCCAACATATACTCCACCCAACCTCCAAAAACAATCACATCCAAATCTGAGAAAATCACGGTCCGTTGCGTTGGAGGTGCGAAATAGGCTACCAACTGAGATTCGATCTGCAGCATCAACTTCTGGAACTGGAAATCCACAAAACTGGCTCCTTGCAGCATATTGAATCCTTGTCTGCTCACATCTTTCATATCGTGCATCCACTGGACACAGACCCTGACAGGGTCGCCAGCATGCTGCAGCGTGGACAGGAATCCCTGCAGCATGTAATGAAAGGATGGTGATGCCTGCACCCACAAACTCGGCACTTCCCCACAGTGATCGTGCATGTTGATGTCATAGACCTCAGGAAGGCGATGCAGCAACTGATCCTTCAAGCGCCTCTGCTCGAAGCCTACTGCCCAGCAGGAACTGCTTGTTTCTTGCAGCACTAAGCTTCCGTTGAAGCTCACGGCCAAGAAGCGCCCCCCATGAAGTAACTGAACGCAAGGCAACCAAATCTCTTCGGCCTCTCCGTCTGAGGGGAAATCGTATACCAGCTCCCAAGACGTTTGGCAGGTGGCTGCCGCATGCACTGCACCACCACGCCCACACAACAACCGCTCGTCGCTGGTGACAATCACCACCGACAACTTTGTTGACGTTTCGGCCACACTATGCAATCGGAAAAGGCCTTCCATCAGTGAATCGCAAGCCTCTGCTAGGGTCACGGCCCCTGAGGTTGTACACAACCGCTTGCTAAGGCAGTGCGGCGAACAGTACGGCTCCGCGGGCGCTAAGCTCACCAAGTCGCGCCTAGGACTTCTTGGGCCACCTTGCTCCGGCACGTGCAGATAGTTTCTGCGAGTAAAGGTCGCAGCGCCAAAACTCGTGGCACGAAGCACGGGGCAGTGGCTTGCAAGAAGGCAGAGGCCCGTCCGGTCATGGTCGCGGTTGAAAAGGTTGTCATCTTTGAAAGAAACGTAGGCACACGTGCGGCCTGCGTCCTCGCAGCTGCGAATGCAAGTGGTAAGGGAAGCCGGGAACCACGGTCGCAAAGGCTGGAATGCATGGACATGCGCATGCACGTCGCCTTCGCAGTGCCCCAATCCTGCGAGAGTCCACGGTGCCATACAGGGTCCCTGGAAGGGGCTTTCGGCATATGGCAGCGCACCAGCTTCCCACAGAAGCCACATGAACGCATGNCGAGAGTCCACGGTGCCATACAGGGTCCCTGGAAGGGGCTTTCGGCATATGGCAGCGCACCAGCTTCCCACAGAAGCCACATGAACGCATGACGGGCTTGCATTGCTTCGATGTCTCCGCCGGGGTTATCTCTGCCAGGCCATCACCTGGCGGAAGGGACTCTAAGGGATTGCCTGCGTGATCTGTACATTTATATGGCTCCTTCGAGTAGACTGCTTGAGCCGCAGCCATTTGGATGACTCTTTGCTTCACTGCGAGACGAAGGACTGCGAAAACTTAGATCCTCACCAATGATATGTGCGGGACGGACATCTGCGTTCAGCGCCATCCTCCGATACGCAGAACAGGATTGCTGTTGTGGAATGGTCAAGTTGTGCGCAGGGACCCCCAATGGAACATGGGGGTGACACATCCATATACCTAAGTTTCGTAGAGGCCTTTGTTGGGGATTTGGAGTCTATGATATGCGCGACTGCAGCTAATGACGAACCAGTGCAAAGTGCAAGTGCCGAGGGCGTAACAGCCGTGCACAGCACACTCCCTCGGGAACAGTCAGCTCGCTACGATGCTCCCAATGTTGGCTAGACCCGACATTTTCCCAGTGCCTCTCCTCTGATTGCGCTACGGGCCACGAACAAACGCAGGCTGCTCCACCTGCCGAACTGTGGAATGCACAGCCGAATCTGCAGCAGGTGGCTCACCAAGCCTCATGTCTCTGGTGTCTTCGCCATTTGGAATGCTCTCGAGTCGATTCCGTCACCCCCCACTGCTACATCCACGTGCTGCTCATGCGGATGCTTCGATGAAGGGTGCTTTTCAAGTTCTGTGTCGAGGTGATGTTCGCTGGACTCAGAAGCCGGACAAGCCCCTGCCTGCGACTTTACCAAACCCATTTGACAAGAACTCGATCCCCACAATTATCCTCACTACATCAACGAACATGCCGACGCAAGCAACATGCCATCCGACCATGCTAGTTTTTCAGGGCTACGGGCAAGTCTTCCAAGGTCTGCAAGGTAAAACCCAGAACAACTTCCCAGAAAGCAACAATCGATATTAGGTGAGGCATCGGAACGGATCACAATGGCTTTCAGTAACTAACATAGCTTCTGCTCGGGCTTATGAAAACTTAACAACGACAACTACTGCCACTACGTACAACTTCCACCATAAACCGGCAGGTATGGACGACTAGCAGCAAATCATGCTTTGCACGAAGCTCTGTGTTTCTCGCGAAGAAATGCACATGATCAGTTGTCGCAGCTGATGCTGGCTGGCAACTCAGCATCGGATGCTAAGTTGAAGACCCTGAGAATGGCCTCGCCTCGGACTCTCCCTCTGCAAGCGTGCTCAAGGTCTTGAAGATTTTGTGGCCCCTTCTTCCGACGGGCTCATTGATTCGTGGGATTGAAGCCGCATGACTTTGGTGCCCCGTGTGCCAAAAAGTCACAAGATGGTTTGCTCTTCGGAAGTCGTGCACCAACTAGTCCACTATGCTTTTTTGCACGACATGCAGGCTCAGCCTTTTGCTTGTGTTCGTGCAGGCACGTGGATGTGGATGTACATCTGTCTGTCTGTCCGTCTGTCCGTCTGTCCGTCTGTCCGTCTGTCGGTCTGTCTGTCTGTCTGTCTCTCTGTCTCTCTGTCTCTCTGTCTCTCTGTCTCTCTGTCTCTCTGTCTCTCTGTCTCTCTGTCTCTCTGTCTCTCTGTCTCTGTGTCTCTCTGTCTCTCTGTCTCTCTGTCTCTCTGTCTCTCTGTCTCTCTGTCTCTCTGTCTCTCTGTCTCTCTGTCTCTGTGTCTCTCTGTCTCTCTGTCTCTCTGTCTCTGTCCGTCTGTCTCTGTCCGTCTGTCTCTGTCCGTCTGTCTTTGTCCGTCAGTCTCTGTCCGTCTGTCTGTCTGTCCGTGTCTGTGTCTCTCTGCGTGTCTCTCTGCGTGTGTCTCTGCGTTGTGTCTCTGCGTGGGTCTCTGCGTGTGTCTCTGCGTGTGTCTCTGCGTGTGTCTTTGGGTGTGTGTGTGTGTCTTTGTGTGTGTGTGTGTGTGTCTCTGTGTGTGTGTGTGTCTCTGTGTGTGCGCGCGCGGGTGTGTGTGTGTGTGTGGGTGTGTGTGTGGGTGTGTGTGTGTGTGGTGTGTGTGTGTGGTGTGTGTGTGGTGTGTGTGTGTGGGGTGTGTGTGTGTGGGGTGGTTTGGGTGTTTGTGTGTGGGGGGGGTTTGGGGGGTGTGGGTTTGTGTGGGGGGTGTGTGTGTGTGGTGTGTGTGTGTGTGTGTGTGGTGTGTGTGTGTGTGTGG
>BGNK01004328.1:0-24975 GCA_003297005.1 Symbiodinium sp. clade A Y106
CGGCGGATGTGCAAGACCCTCGGGTCGGCATCCCGCGCTAAAGGCGCGAGTAGTTGACGTGAGACCCGTGCGGACGTCACACGGCCCTTGGGCCGTGGCGTGCAGAGAGAGAGAGAGAGAGCTCATGCGTATCGGTATGCTCAGTATGCGTACTATCATGAATTTAATCGAGAAAGCCTTCCTTCCAGCAATCTGAGGCCCAGCGGCACTCGATTCCCTTCAAGGAGGACTTTGGACTGTATGTAGTAGGGTTTAGGGTTCGGCCTTTCATGGGGCATTCAGAGCGAGCTCCGCGTGACTTCCTGGGTTTCGGGTTGTTGCAGCTGTGGAAGTTGTGGGAGTTCATCGGTTCTCTTCCTCTCGGCGCAGGGGGTTTGCGTTTGGATGTTACGCCGTTACTCCAACATGAGGACCCTAAACCCTAAACCGCATAGTTTTAGGGCAGTCTCGGGGCTTTGGGTTGGGACCTGGAACCCGTCGATACATACGAGCCTGATAGATTACCAAACAGTGTTCCTGGGGACTCCAAGAAACATTCCATAATGAGTCAAAAGACTCGCCGAAATTGAGCCTCTGGGTTCGGTTATGTTCGAAGAGGAGAGGCGAGGTCTCGGGGTGCAGGGTTTGGGGCTTTTAGGATTTACGGCTTGGGGCTTATTGGGTGTAGGGTTTAGGGCTTAGGATTAACGGCTTATAATGTATAATAAGAAATACCGAGTTTAGGGTCTAGAGCTGCAGGAGCTGAATGGTTTGCTGTCCACGCTCTCAGACACGGGCGACACCATCGAGCGATGGTTCAAGGCCAGCCCTTTTAAACTAGCAACCCTTATAGTAACTCTATAACACCCTTAGACTTATCAGATAGTATGGGTGTCTTGATGGGAGGGCTAGAAGTTCTTCAGAGTCAGGCCTTTAGCTTGGAAGCCGTACGTGAACCCCAGGGCGCAAAACCCTGCATCATCGACGCTAACTTCTGAGCGCAAACGACTTCAGCTTTTGGTGCCCTGTGTAAGCATCCAGCCTCGAGGTTTACCAGAAGCTGAATCCCAGAGACTCAAGCCAAAAGCAGGCTCTGGACGTCATGGCAAGCTCTCAATGCCAAAAGCCTTCTGTCGCACAGCTTCAGTTCTAAATCCCCACATCGAAACCCTACGAAGGCAAACTCTGAGCGCTGGCCATGCCGAGTACCGCCATTAAGCCTAAGTCCCACAAGCTGTACGCCCTGTAAGCCTGTAAGTCAGTAGGTCATGTTGGGCAACAGGTACAAATTCCCACGCCCCAGTGCTTTGAAGACCTGACTCCTGAGCCTCCAAAGCCTGAACGAGACTCTGATACTCGGAGGTTCATGGGTAGTTATAAGTAGGGTTGCCTATATTAGGGGACTTAGAACCCCACTTATAACTACCCATGAACCTCCAAGTACCTAAAGCCCTAAGGTTCAGCAAATGTGGACCTCGCTCGAGTCAGTCTTCACCGGTGGAGATATCGCCAAGCAGATGCCCATGGAGGCCTGCTTTTTTAACCAGTCCGTCCGAAACCCAAAGCCCCTGAACCCCCGACACATCGAAGCCCAAAACTCCAAATCCTGGTTTTAGTGTTTAGGGATTACTGCTTTGATTTTCGGCCCTGCGTTGGTAAACCCCTACACTGCCCTACACCCAAATCTTAGAGCGCAGTAAACACGCCTGATTCCCATATGCTGTCCGTTGATCACCATGGTTTCAGCCTGGCGATATAATGGTGTAGGTTTCAGGGTTTAGCAACAACGCCACCTGATACCCTGACATATATCCACGGAAGATCTGGATCTTAAAACCTCCCTTGAAACACCACACACCACAGTTTCCGTCTTCAGGCCAAGAAATTCCAGCAGATCGACAAAGACTGGATCAAGATCATGCAGTCGGCTGTCTGGGTTTCAGAACATGAGTTGTCCTAATAAACCCCAAACCCTATACTAAACCCTAAACCCTAAAGGCCCTAAATCAGGGACCCTTATAAACTACAGGGGTCCTTCTTATAGAGGCATCTAACCTGGAACCCCCAGTTCATGACATCCCAAGAAGGCTCCAGATGTCGGCTTCAGTGTTTAGGGTTTAGGGTTTAGGGTTGAGAGGGCGTTTGGATTTTCGTGCGGAGGGTGTTGAGGGTGTTTGGGTCGGATGTGTTTGGGGTCAGTTGCGGGGTTTAGGGTGGTAGGTGAATTTGTGGGTTTTTGGTGGCTACACCCGAGACCCCTGAACCCCAAACAGTAAACCCGAAGCCCCAAACCCGAAGCCCTAAACACCAATTCCTAAACCCGAAACTCTAAACCCCAGCCAGTAAGTCCCTAAACTCTCGAATCTAGAACCTCTTAGTACCCTAAACCCTGATACCCCGAAACCCGTATTCGGCCCTCTTAGTACCCTAAACCCCAAACCAAGAACCCTAAAACCCCTAAGCCCCGAAACCTATAGACCCTCTTTGTACCCTAAACCCTGCACCCTAAACCCTAAACCCCTAAACTCCTAAACTCTAAACCCTAAACCCTACACCCCTTAACCCTAAACCCTACACCCCTAAACTCTAAACCCTACACCCCTAAACTCTAAACCCCCTCTAAGACCCTCTCTTAGAAGCCCAGGAAGTCGGCTGACACGAAGTATGTGGTGCCCTGCTGCCAGCAGCGCGCCTGGAGTTTAGCGTTTTTTTTGTTTTTGTTTGTGTTTTTTGTTTTTTGTGTGTGTGTGTTTTTGCGTTTTTTGTGTTGTTTAGAGTTTAGGGTCTAGAGTTTAGGGTCTAGGGTTTAGGGTTTGGGGCTTAGGGTTTTGGGGTTGAGGGTTTGGGGTTGTAGTCATCTATCTGCTCACTCTTTTATCATACTCATCTGTTGATGTGTTTTTTGATTGTGTATATATATATATATATGCTTATATATATAGTGTTTTTTGTGAGGGGGCGGTAGGCGTTTTGGTTCACGGGCCTTTGTTGCGTGCAAAGTTTTCGGGGGTTTCAGTGAGTGTTACGGTTCGATCGGATGACGGTTTAAGGGTTTCCATGGGTTTCTAGGGTTCAGTTTGGGATTTTCGGCTCGAGTCGGCCTGATTTTGCCACGGTTTAGGGTTTTGGGGGTTCAGGGTTTAGGGTCCTCCAGGCAGAATGTGGTATTGGAGCACCGGGTCGTGATTTTCAGTTTGAGCGACCCCCCTTTTTGGCAGATGAGTCTCAAGGTTTTTTTGCCTCAGGGCGATCCTGACCTGTCGGCTGTTAAGGTACTGATTGGATGCTTTTCAACTTACGTATTCAGAGGCTGCCATCCCGCATGCACGCCTGCAAACTGTAAGATTGGAGGCCCAATCCTGACTGAGATGCTTCCTCTTTGGAAAGTACGCTCTACCACGAATCTGCGTTCCAATCAAAACCCTAAACCCGAAAACTTGCATTCTAAACCCTATTAAGCCTGCCTACACCCTGAACCCTGAACCCCGGAGCCTACGCCCCTAAGCCCTATAGCATACTTTTAATCATTTACAGTAAACCCCATAAAGCTGGAAACCGGATGAAGGCCAAATAGTGCTGGGATTCCCTTTTATATTCCTCTCAAGGATTGAGGCTACTGGGTTTCCAACTTTTAAGCTTCTACTATAATCTTTGCAACCCCTCTGTCACTTCAAGCCTTTCGCTTCGAGCATGTCAGGAACGACATGCTCAAGCAGATGCTTCCGGTGCTGTCCGAAGGTGCCCTGACATGACCACCCAGTTTTTCGGGGTTTAGGGGTTGGGGGTTGTAGTATAGGGTTTAGGGTTTCTTTGAGTTTAGGTTTTAGGATGTTTTAGGGTCTAGTGCCCAGGGTTTCAGGCTTTAGGGGTTTAGGGGTTTTGGGCTTGGCACCTACCTAGAGGGTCATACCCCTTCCCTTATTTTAGGGTGCCCACCTTTCCATACTACATATTCTCACCATACGACAACGTACCCTAAAGACGGGGTAGGGTTTGACCCTCTAGGTAGGGTTCAGGGTTCAGGGTCTATAGAATAGGGTTTAGGCTAGTTTAGGGTTTAGGGTTCGGGCTTGGTGTTCTCTGCTTATGGGCTCTTCGCCTTGAGCTTTTGCTAAGTTATAAGGACCTTAAGGAGTTTGGCCGTTCAGATTGCCAATGTGAATACCCATAGGCTCCAAAGTAGTTCCTTTTTGGGGCTCATATTTAGAATTTTATAAGGTAATCGCAAAAAGGAACTACTTTGGGGCCTCTGGGTAAGTTCTTGGCGTTTAGGGGTGTAGGGTTTCGGGGCAAGGGACACAACTTATCCCATAAATGGAGCACGCATGGGTGGCATCAGACCGGTGTAGAGGAGGCCTTGCAACCCGACCTGGCAGTGCCCATCGAAC
Source organism: Symbiodinium sp. clade A Y106 (assembly GCA_003297005.1). Taxonomy (NCBI): domain Eukaryota; class Dinophyceae; order Suessiales; family Symbiodiniaceae; genus Symbiodinium; species Symbiodinium sp. clade A. The sequence goes on from BGNK01004328.1 coordinate 4,368, forward strand.
GTCCGGCTTAACTCTCGTCTCTTGAAGATAAGAGGGGTTCATTCAAACCCATTATTCCAGTGATAACTCTTATCGCTATAGCAATGGTTATTGTCGTCTATATTGTTATTGTTGTTGTTATTGTGGATTCTTATCTGTATCATTATCATACGGTTGATGGACAAAATCCTGCACTACCCATAATAAGGAATATACCATAATTCCCATAGTTTAGGGTACTTAAAGTAATGCAGGATTTTGTCCATCAGCCGTACCAAAGACTATTCTCCTTCAGAGGACACTCGGGGATCCCTCTGAATTTCATCCCAGGCTTGGAGAAGTGCCAGAAGTCACTGGAAAGCTACCTCGAGGGCAAGCGGAACAAGTTTCCGCCGCGATGCCGGCACTATAAGTCTGCACTGTTTAGGGCAGGGCCCTCCAAACCCTTAGCCCTAAGCCCGAAACCCGAACCGCAAACCCTAGATTGTTCGGATTTAGTAAGTGGGTATAGGAGCCTCAAGACCTAGCCAGGAAGCTGTTCGTGTTTCATCTCCACATAAACAGATGGCAAGATACCAGAACACTATGCTGGGAATGATATGAATCAACTTGGCTGAGGCCTGTCAGAGGCCCTACAGTGAACCCCAGAAAGTTGGAACATAGTTTTAGGAGGATTCATGCTGGGATGCCCTATACTTTACTGTAAGGGCATGAGGCCAATGATGTTCCAACTTTCTGGCTTCTACTGTAAAGAAGCCTTGCAAAATCTTCACCGGCTTTGCGAGAATTTTTGGATTTTTCAGAGCAAACGTTCTTGACAGGGTTTAAGGTTTAGGGTTGAGACGGCCGACTGAGGACCAGTTTAGAGGTATGCTAGAGTTGCCCTGCTACATATCTCTACAGTTGTGGAGTTTCTCTGTCCCAAAATTAGCCATTGCTTGCAAGCGCAGCTTTATCGTATCTCCTTGGTTTTCTGACCCTTCAGGTACATCTCCCAACACCCTCCACCCTGCCCCAACCCTTGTTCGCGAGCACCAACTTCCAAAGCCCGCAACCATAAACCCCGCACGCCGCCATACACGCCCAACGCCTCAAGCCCCCAAGCCTGACCTTGACCCAAAACCCCGAAAGCCTATGACCCTGTTCATAAATCCTAAACCCCAAGCCCTTGAGCTTGCGGCTTATGGCTCAGGCTGGACTATGAAGACCCTAAGCCCTAAACCTTAATTATTAAACCTTCACAACCGTATAAAAGCCCACAATTCCAATTGAAAACTCTGACAAAGCCTTCTCACCTTCAAGGCGCTTTTACTTCACCAGCGATCCGGTGTTGTTGAAGATCCTGTCGCAAGGTAGCGATCCGGAGAGCATCCAAGAGGATGGCTTTGGGTTCAGGGCTTTTATGGTTTAGGGTTTAGGGTTTTAGGGATTTTCGAGTTTTTAGGATTTTGGTGTTCAGGGTTTGCGGTTTAGGATTTCGAGTTTAGAGTTTCTCGCTTCGGTTTGGGTTTAGAGCTGAGGGCCGGTTGATGCTTTCGGGCATGCGAAATGTGAAACGGGCGTTCTGCAGAGGGTTCTATCGTTAAGATGGGCTTCTACAAAGGCTTGAGAGTATTCTGCAAGGGTTTAAGATAATGGCCAAGATAATTATAGCCGTTTCTTCGGGTCTTCTCGGATCTCTTTACAAGTTTTTGTCAAGAGTCAGCTGGCCTGGTGCTCGGGCTTGACAGGCAGCAAGGCGGTGTACTATAGCATAGTCAATAATTACCACTACTATGTTGGGGGGGTCCTTATTATAATTACAGTACAGGGTACCCCAAAACCCTAGTCTAATTATTATATGAGGCCCTTATGCTAAGCCCGAAGCTCTCCCCTAAAGTATTGAGGGTCCCTTTCCCGGATTCGGAGAGGAATCTCTTCTTTGGAACCTCAGCATTTTATAGAGGTTCTATAAGGATGTTATAGGTTTTATGATGGTTCTATCCGCAGGACTTGGGTTCGAATAGGCTTCTAAAGAGGAATCAGTGAGGGTTCTGCAGTTTAACAGTTTTGATAAGGGTCCCATTGAGTTCAGTATAATAAGGGTTAATAGCAATTGTAAACGCTTGGCGTCGTCCGCCCGGCCAAGTCGCAGGTGCAGGGCCAACGTAAGACGACGAATGTGGCCGCAGGGTGCGGGGGGTGGGGGGGATGGGGCGGGGGCGGGGAATCTCCAGCCGGGGGCCTGCGAGCCAAAATACAATTCTGGCGGAATGGGGTCGAGGCGACTATAGACTCTGTCAAGCTATGAGGCGAGTTCCGATCCCGTCGCGAAGCGGCAGCATTGCAGCGCCGCAGTGGTTTATCCCCAGTCTCGAAAACCGTCTCTTGGCTTAGTAAATCTATACGGCTATGTAGAACATGACGCGATTCTCCTCTACCCTAAACTTACTGACTCTCTGCAGATGCGGACTAACAGCAAGCCCGTGAACAACCCAGAGCCGCAGGACTTTGAGAAGCTGTTCGACGCCATCAATCGTGTGCGGAGCTTAGCGGGTGGCTTTATAGGGTTTATGGTTTACCGCCTTAAGGTTCGAAGGGTTCAAGGGCTCGGGGTTTAGGGTTTGGGGTTTAGGGGTCTAGCGTTGAGGGAAAGGGTGAAGGGCTTGGGGACTGGGTAGGGTTTGCTTGGATGTGACAGCTCCTGGGTGAAAGGCTACTTCACGTGAGAGCTAGTCTAGCCGTTCCAACCATGGCTGGGCAGGGGTCCTGGTCAACAAGTGATTGGTACTGGCCCCAATGGCAAGATGATCCGCAGTGGCATGGCTGGCAGGAGTGGCACTCGGGCGATGTTTCGCTAGACGAAGCGGAAGTTCCAGGTCCACCGACTTCGTCGGAGCCTCCGCCGCCTTGCCCACCACCTCCGAAACTACCAGCTGGACCGAAGCAAGAAACCCTAAACCCTAAACCCTAAGCGCTCCCATTCCTAGACTTCAGCGCAACGATGTGCTTCGAAGCCTTGTGGAAGTCCTTGACGGTCGAATGTAAGCTTAGGTCGGCTGCTGAATGTCCCCTTGAGCCCTTCTTCAGGGTAGTCTAGTCGATGTTCAGTTTTGCTTTTTGTGTTGTCTTGGAGAAATCCAGTGGGTATTGAAAGCGTTTGAGAGGGGTCTAGGAGGTCGGGTTTTTGCAATTGGGAAGCAGTTGCAGGTGTTTTTCTACCAGAAGGACGCTAAGTGGAGGGTCGCAATGTAGAAGCTGAATTGGATCACATTACTAAGGGCTGAGGTTCGTGCCGAAAGCGCAGGGGGCTGGGCACCTTTCCGCACGTTTCTGAGCCCGAAGATCAGGTTTCAGGTTGCGGATGTTGTAATACAGGGGCCTAAATAATTACCGACACTACTTTGGGGGTTCCTAATTACAGTATAGTATAATGTCCCCAAAGCCTACTCTAATTATTCAGGCCCTATATTAGTTGCAGGGTTCAGGGCTTGGGCTAAGCACCATGTTGATGTTGGGAGCAAGCACCAGGAGGTCACAAAGTCATAAACCCCTTGAGCCCTAAGCCCTAAACCCCTGAACCCTAAACCCTAAACCCCTGAACCCTAAACCCCTGAACTAAACCCCAAACCCCTAACCCCTAAACCCCTGAACCTTAAACCCTCAACCCTAAACCCTAAACCCATAAACCCAAAGCCACTGCCTGACCAGGTCCAGTTTGACAAGGTCGACAGAAAGAAGATTGCACTTCTGCCGCAATGCTGTCTCCATCTTGCAGTTTTCACTGTGCTTTGGATTACCATACTTTAATACTTTTTTCTTCAGAAGAACCATTATGACATAAAAGTTTATACTTTTTTCTCCCTGGTTACTTAAAAGCCCAGTTCTGGACCCTAGCCCTAAACCCTAAACCGCGGTTCTGTCTTCATGCTGTCAGTATGCGACTGACCAGGGCTTGGGAGTGTTCAGCCCCTAAGCCGCAGACGATGCTCTGCCGATCGTCTGATGCCAGGTAGTCCGGCTTAGGGTTCAGGCTTAAGATTTGGGCTAGTCGGGCTTCAATCATTTCGACCCTTGCAAGGCCTTTGGGAAGAAACCGTGCCGCAGTTTTTGTTGTAACCCTTATCGTGACCAATGCTGAGCCCTAAATCCTGAACCTTACCCATTAGCCGCAAACCAAGCTGAAGCCTAAACCCATCACCATGATCCTCTTCTCGATTATTCAAAACTTTTTCCATGGTAGTGCAATCATATGATACGCACGTTTTCTGGACGAAGTTGCAGGATTGCCAAGCCCACTTCTTGTACCCCAAATCCCTCAACCCCTGACCGCTAGACCCCAAACCCCTACACCCTAAACCCCAAACACCCCAAGCCTGTAAACCCTAAACCCCCAAACCCTAAGCCCTTAAACCCTAAACCCTAAACTCCGAAACCCAAAAAATCTTTGCACCGTCAACCCTGAACTCCTTTTTCGAAACTCACCCTAAGCCCCTAAACCCTACATAAACCCTAAACCCTATAAACCCTAAACCCTAAGCCCCTAAACCCTAAACCCCAAACCTGTAAATCCCAAACCGCAAATCCTTGTGTGGACTGAGATCAAAATTATGGAGACCCATGGCTCCGTGCAGGAGATCGTCGACCTGCAGAGACATGGCCACGATTCTTTTTGTTAGCTTTAGGGTCTAATATAGGGGCCTTAACAATTTAGAATACGGTTTTTGGGCCCATTCTGCTGTAGCTACAATAAGGAACCACCAAAATAGCATTGGTAATTATTTTGGACCCTATAGTAGCGTTTCGGGTTTAGGGTCTAGGGTGATTATCATCATTGCCACCGACATCACCATCATCCTTATCATCGTCATCATCACGATCATCACCGCCATCACCATCATCGTCAGCAGCATCGTCGTAATTCTGATGGAGCCAGCCGACCTGATCCCGTAATCACCGTGACGGAGACAGTAGTTAACAGCATTTGAAGCAACAGGGTCGACCCCTAGGCAAAAGTCCACAACCCTTAACACTGAATGCCAAAAACATGTACAACATCCTGAATCCAAAGTCTAACCCCCCCCCTCCAAAAGCGCACCATCTTAAACCCTAAGCCCAAAATAACCCTACTAGCCGAGGACACCGGTGCAGGCACAAGGCAACATCGAAGACTGGCTGCTTGCTTTGGAGGACCATGCAGGGCTTCACGGTTTAGGGATCGGTTCCTGGTTAGTCTAGGGCCGTCATGGTATGTCGGAGTTTCTTAAGCCTTGTGAGAGTTTTGTCAGGGTTGTTCCGGGTTGTAATAGGGTTTGATGTTGGCCCTGATAATTAGTAATAGTATCCGCGTGTCGTCCCCGGGTTAGTGAACCACTTGTCTTCGGCGGCCTTGATCCAAAATTCCGGATTCCGATTGTGCTCCAAGGAGTTTCGTTGCACACACTTGGGGTCAGCAGAATATGGCAGTTTCCGAAAATTAGGGGGTACCTTATTTTGGGGGCCTTTTAATGAGGATCCTGCTATTTAAGGTACTTATTAGGGCCCCCTATTTTCGGAAACTCCCATATGTTTCTCTGGGGGCTTCTTGGTGTTCAAGCTGTTTGAGGCTCATGGCTTGCGGTCAACATGTTGGCGTCCGATAGAAAGATCCGCGTCAAGCGTGTGTTTTGCCAAGAGACGGCTTGTCTGAGAAGTCCAACAAAATAGCCTTCACTAATTTGTTTTGGGCGTGCTAGGTTGATGCCTGTTAATTAGGGAGGTCTTAGCTACCTTTACGACTACGCCGGTACAGCAAGCCATGGGTACCCTAAATAATAGGTGCCGTACTATATTAGGGACCCAAAAATGGAGCATAATTTTGGCAACCACCCATGTGGCTTAGGAAGGGTAGCTTGTCTGAGCTCTCAAACCATTAAACCCCGGAACCTAGGCCTCGAACTTTAAATGCAAGACTCTGAATCCCAAACACTAGAGCCGAAGCCCTTTTTCTGCAAAGCTTGAGCCTCGAACTGCAGATGGATAGTTTTCTAAATTAGCCTCTATTTGGGATCGTTTTAAGGGGGCTGTACTATTTGCGGGGCTTACAAGAACTACCCAGATGATCAAAAACGCCGAACCGGCTCGACGCAAAGACCTAGAACTTCCCCAGGGTGATAGGACTATGCTGAAAATGAGCGGGTCACACTATAAAGGATATTTAGGAAGTATAGGTATAGGGTGTAGAGGTTCGGGGCTTAACGTCGCGGGTTCAGTTCGCAATTCATTCCGGAAGCTCCGAGCATAGTAGAGGGGCTTAAATAATTTCCTATACTATTTGGCCCCCATACCCTATTCTACTTTATTAAGGGCCCTTTATTACCCCCCACCTTCCATGCCTGTGCCAGTCGGAAATGCAGCGCTCCGTGAGACGGGAGTGCCGCATTTGCTCGATGGAATGCGGGCAGGCAGGGGCTTAGGGTTTAGGGATTAGGGATTAGGATTTAGGGTTTAGGGTTTAGGATTTAGGACTTAGGGTTTAGGGTTTAGGGTTTGGCTTTAAGGTTCAGGGGCTTCTGGGCCCAGCCTCGATTTTCTATTCGCAGGTGCCCCCTTTTAATTACGAAGTCAAAGCCAACAGAATCTTAGAGCCCTGGTTGGGAAGCCGATGAGTAGAATCTTAGAGCTCTTTTTAAGACGCCGATAACGAGAATCTTAGAGCCCTTTTGCAGGAAGCTGATTAGAATCTTTGAGCCCGTTTTGAGGAACCCTTATAGTTCCGTCAAAGGGAGCGCTTCTAGGAACCCACCCAAGCAAACAACCCTCACAGAACCCGTATTGCAACCTTTATAGGAGCCCTTTGCAATCCCTAAGCCCTGAACCCTAAGCCCTAAACCCTAAACCCTAAGCCCTAAACCCTAAACCCTAAGCCCTACACCCTAAACCCTGAACCCTAAACGTGGCTTGATCTGTTCCCGGCTTTACGTTTTGGGGGCTTATTGCCAAGGCCACCAGGCTCCAACTCTCCGGCTCCACTGGGTTCTGGTTAAGGAGTTTAGTTTAAGTTACCATAATAGGTTTCCTTATCATGGTAACTTAAATGAAATCCTTCAACAACCGCCCAGTCACCGGCAAGTGTCGACGATTCGTAGGGTCATGAGTTCGCGGCGTCGGGGGGTTGGCTTGGTCAGAGCCCTGTATTCCTGCATCCTGTCTCCAGAGATGCAAGCCGCGAGAACTGCGCAAAAACCTAACCCTAGATCCCCATTTCCCAACCTTTAAACTTTTTGGCTTCTTATGGTTTAGTAGGAATTGGAAAGTTTAACCTTGTAGTCCTGTGGTTTATTGGTGGAGCAAGAAACCATGAACCTTCTAACGCCTGTATCGCTGGCCAGTATTTTGCTAGTTGGCCGTTATCGCCACGATTACTGTTACTAAGCCTATCATGCCCGAGCCCACGAACTCGCTGTCGCGGAGGTGTCAGACGGCAGCATGAACATGACCGACTTCGGCAAGAAGTGCATTGCGCAGGTGTCCCTTCTGGGCTGCTTGGACTCCTGCATAGGGACCCTCCGGGGGGTTAAGGGGGAGGGGTACTATACTTCCTTAAATAGGCCTTTTTCGACCCTTATCAAGTCCTTATAAGGCCCCCTAAGGGTCCTTATGACTCCTACTACATTGCCGAAGGGAGGAGCATTCTGTAACAACAAGAGTAGGGTCTCCCAAGAACCAAGGGAGCTTAGTTACCCTAAACCTCAAACCCTAAACCCTAAATCCTAAACCCAACCCTACGCCCCAAACAAGGCGCTTAGTTATCCAAGCCCTTTGGTCTCCTTTCAGTTGTATCGGCTTTGCAGCTCATCCGCGAGAGCCCGGCACCCTTAATCCGAGCGCCCTGGGAGTTTCCGAAAATTAGGGGGTACCTTATTTTGGGGGCCTTATAATAATAAGGATCCTACTATTTAGGGTACTATATTCGGGTCCCCTATTTTCGGAAACTCCCGAATGGGGGAATGGATCCCTATAGTAGTCCCTATGTAATCCCCAATAGTAGTCCCCATAACCCATTCCCCCATTCCCGACTAAGAACCAGACAGTTATACGAACCTTGCATTCGTTGAACACGCTCCCGAACTGTCCTCCAGTTTCTATGCTCGCTGATGTTTCCAGTTGCTTTGACAGACGATCTCCGCTGAGTATTTTTGAGCATCGGTGCTCGTTTGTTGACGGAGAGCACGCATACAAAGGAAATCCAAAGTCCGATAACCCTAGATGTGAAGCCCAATCTTTAGCTTTAGGGTTTAGGTTCAGACCTTGAAAGGGAAAGCCTACATCATCAAAGGCATCCAGCTCATCTGGACAGCGGAGTTCCAGGATGCGCTGACGCGCATGGCGCGGGATAAAGACAAGCTGCCCGACTGTGTATTCTGAAGAACGGCCGTATTCGGGTTGGGACGTAGAGATTCGGTTTAAGGTTCTGACTGTCGGGCTCCAAGTTTGGAGGCGTGTGGTCCGAGATCAGGATTTCGGGTACCTAGAGACTCCAATATCCCTTAATGAAGGAATATACCTTAGTTTATAGTAAAAATCCCTAATATGATTTAAGGTATATTCCTTAATCAAGGGATATTGGAGTCTCTGGGTATGTCTGTAGTAGTTGTAGCACAACTCAGCAGTGCATGCTGCCAATGTGAAGACAGTACAGGAGCAGTACCCTTCGTAGTGGCTGTAGTAATGCTACTAGTGGCAGTTGTGGCTGCGGTGGTAGTGACAGCAGTAGTGGTAGCAGTAGTGATGGCGGTAGCAGTAGCAGTACTGGGCGAGTTCTGGCTGCCATGTAATCCGTTGTCTAGTATGACATTGATGACGATGGTCATGATGGTCATGGCTATGTAATGGTGATGTTGAGCTGATAATAGTGCTGATAGTGACGATGATCGTGGCGGTAAGATTGGCGCTGCAAGTTCGAGCAGATGTTTGATGCATGCAAGATGCGGCAGACGGCTTTGGTGCCTTTGGGACATGCTTATAGGACTTGGTGCTTAGTCAAAGCTTTGCGAATCAGCGGATGATCACGAGTCCAGGGTCCGGTGGTACAGAGGTCCCGAGAGAAGTTGTAGCCTTCCGCACGGGTGAAGACAAGGACGGTCATGAGCACTGCCAACAAGCGTCTTGGCTGCACGTTGTTCGAGTCCTAAATGGAAGTTTCAGAGGATTGGGGGTACGTTTTTATCTAGGGCCCTTTAAGACCCTAAACCCTAAACCCTAAAACCCTAAACCCTAATCTAGGGGTCCTGATAGTATGTGGCTTTCGCGCTGGCCATGCAGGGCCTCATTTTGTGGTGGAGTTTTGGTGTTCAAGATTCCAAAACCCTGAACCCCTAAACTCTAAATACACACTAAACCCTAAATCTTAAACCCAAAACCTATATAGAACTCCAAGCGAATTCCCAATTCCCAAGAACAAGCCCGGGTTCCTCGAAGCTGTTTTCATATGGCACGCATCCCAAGGAGAAATCAGCAGTACGATATAGGGACCAGAACGATTGTCTATAGTCTATATTATTCCTCAAAGGCTCCTTGTTGTCTAAAAAAATATGTATATATATATATATATATTAGTAAACACTGACACATACATACACAGTTATGTATCTCATATCTACATTTGTTTATATATATATATATATGTATACATGATGTACCCCAAAACGGATCATAAGGATTATGCAAGGCCGCTGCCTTACCTGGGTTCTTGTTAAGGAACTCAGCTTAAGTTACCATAATGGGGATCTATAGTAGGCTTCCTTATCATGGTCACTTAAGTTAAACTCCTTAACCCCTATATCCTTAAACTTATAGAACCCTTAAAGGAATCCTAAATTATGGTAACTTAAGCTAACTTAAGCTAGTTCCCCTAGCAAGAACCCAGTTACCCTACAGCCCAACCCTAAACCCTAAACCGCAAAGGAAGTTCGTGCAGATGCTGACCGACCTCGTAGGCACACTCTCGGGCTGAGCATGCTTTTAAGGTTTAGGGTCTGGTGTTCCGGTTTTAGGGTTTAGGGTGTAGGGTTTAGGGTTTAGGGTCTGGTGTACCGGTTTTAGGGTTTAGGGTGCTTTGGGCCCCTAAACCCTAAACCAGGGTTTAGGGTCTGGTGTGGTGTGCGGGTGTTCCGGTTTTAGGGTTTAGGGTGCTTTAGGGTAGGCTCAAGAATGAGGAGAAGAGTTCTGACATCCACAGGGCGTTCGGGCGTAGTCGAACATGCCTCGCAAGATGATAGCATTGCCCAAACCCTGACGTCTTCATCGCCAAGTAAGCCTTGAAGCCTAGTCTAGACCACAAGCCTCTAAACCTTAAAGCCCTAAACCCTAAACCCTAAAGCCCTAAAGCCCTAAACCCTAAACCCTAAAACCCTAAAGCCCCAAACCCCAAACCCTAAAGCCCTAAAGCCCTAAACCCCAAACCCTAAAGCCCTAAAGCCCTAAAGCCCTAAACCCTGTAGAAGGCCTGACTTGCGTTGAAGCCCAAGTCCCTCGCGTCTGGACCTGAAGCCCCCCAAAGTCTCGAAACACATAATGGAGGGGTCTTGATATGAAGTAGGGTTTATATTGCCGTTTTGGTGAGTGTAGATAGGCCTCCTTATATCAAGAATATGGTTTTGGGGGTAAAGAGTGCTGTCTTAAAATGGCATTCTGATTCTTCTGAATGCCATTATTATTTCTATCGTTGTTCTTGCTGCTTTTAATCATAACTGGCATATTACCAGTATTGTCACATTATAAGGAACCCGAAGGCATTGTATTACCAAACATTCTGCCATGAAACAGAATCTGGCGACGGCATCAACAGGATGACTATCTTTAGCATTGCCTTTGTTGTAATTTTCATGCTAATATAGAAGCCATAAAAACTACTTCCCCATACTACTTATAAGGTCTCGCCCAAACACTAACCCTTAACCCGAGCCTTCAACCCCTCACCCTAAAACCACACCCAAAACTCCACACCCTTATACACCTCACAAAACACTATAAGAAACCGCATAAATAAAGTGTCAAGCCCCACTAAAATCCCGCTCAACATAAGGGAACACCAGGAGCAAACATAATAAATACCCGAAGAAATTCTGCACGCATTGGTAAGCCCTTGAATTCTGCGAGGAGTTACATGCGAAGATCCTCGCACCGAGGATAAGCACGTCTATCGATGCAGTTGCTCACAGACAAGTTTGTGTGAGGTCATTAAATTTAGGCTTATAGGGTATATAGCTTGCAAGGGACTTATTGCGAGCTCTAAAGAACTCTAGAGCCCAAACCCTAGAGAGCCCTTTGCGAATTGGGGTTAATCTTATTGTTTAGAACTTCATACAGGGCTTTGGTGCCCTCAGCCCCCGAGCAGCAAACAGTTCCCAAACTCTTCAAAACCCAAGGCTCAACACTGGGAAGCGCCCATCTTGCTGAGTATACCGCCCCACCCTACACCCCAAACCAAAATCCAACTAAAGCCCTAAAACCACCCACCTTAGAAATAAGACCCCAAATCCACTCGCTGGCCAGCCATCTGCTTGACCAACCTGTCCTCGAAGATGGAGCGCACCAAGTTCGCAGCTTGCATCCATAAGTTTCCATAAGAGCCTTTATAGGGTATGAGAATGTGGGGTTTTTGGATCTAGAAGTCCACGGTCTAATTTTGGGGTTTGGGCATTTGGGGTTCTAGGGTTTAGACCGTAGGGCTCCGGGGTTGAAAGGCGGTGCCGAGGTTGAGTTTCGTTTCTAGTTTTGGGGTCGGATTGCGGGCTTCGGGAGGCCATCGAATGTAGGGTTTTGGGGTTTAGAGTTTATAGTGAGTGTTTAGGGGTTTATGGTGATTTAGGGTACGGTGCCCCTGTGTTCAGCTTTGGGTTCAGGCCTGTTTCCGTTGCTTTTTGGCCGTGAGTGATTCCCTGCTTTCCCTTTCGGCTCCCTAAACTCCCCCAGAAATGTCTAAAATATAATCGCCCGACATCAATAAAAGGCCATTGTTTCATACGTTTTTGTGGGGGTTGTGTAAGTAGGACTCAAGACGAGGACAGGAAGAGGGCTTAAGATGAGAAACCCAAAGGCAGAGCCCCAAACGGCCAGAAACAGTCTAGTGGTTTCAGGCATCCCTTTACCATTGAAAGCTTAGCCGCAAAGCCTCGAACCCTCAACTAAAAACCAAACCATCTATAAGCTCTCGATCAAGTTTATGCCCGAACCCGTGGTCAAGGAGACTCTCGTCACTGTGCATGTCCATCAGAAAGACCTGTTCCAGGAGGTCTGGAAGAAGGCCTTTTCCGCAGACCCTTTAAAAATTTTATGCGATGCTGCTTTTGGTTTTATGAATACGCTTTTTAAATAATTCTTCCGGGTGAAGGGTTCTACATCTATGAGTTGCCCATAAGGGTACTATACGGGGTTTGATGGGTGTTAAGAAATGCGTTTGGGGTTCGGGACTTGGGGATGAAAGTAAAGTTTAGGGTTTAGGGTTTAGGGTCTAGGGTTTAGGGTTTAGGGTAGGGTAGTGTAGGGTTTATAGGGGTTGCAAGGGTAGGAAGTTTACGGAGGGGTTTTGGAGGTTTAAGGGTTAAAGGTTTAGGCTTGAGGGATTCCCTACCCCTGAACTCCTAACAGCAAGACGCCGACCGAGCTCGCGCCTCTCACGACAGTTTGGGTGCCGGTTTTAGGGACTTGGTTTCTGTTCCGTTTGGCTGGGTTTAGAGTTCAGGGTTGGGTGAAAAAGGTTACGAAAGTATCGCAAGTTCTGAATTTGTTGAGTCTGCAGGTCAGCTGAGATCAAACATCCCAGCATCATCACGAACCTTGCCTTGAATGGCTTTAACGCTACAAACAAGTCAATCCATGGAAGAGCCACGCCACAACGTTCCAGACCAAGCCTCCCTTAAATGAGAGATGTACATCTGTGCACGGCAGTCGGGAAGAAAGTTCAGGTTTTCAGACCCCTCGACCCTAAACCCAGGGTTTAGGGTTTAGGATTTCGGGTTTAGGGTTCGTTGTAGCGGTTTTGGACAAAGCTTATGTGCCACATGTGTGTTTTAGGGAGCTTGTCGCCAGACTTGTGCAGGCCCGAGACGGCAAGGTCAAGGACGAGAACGACTTCGAGCATCTTCGCAGCACTCTTACTCATGATGCTTACGAGGTAACCCTAAGGGTCCAAGTACCTAATAATCATATACTCTCCAAATATTAACCTACATAACTACTATCCTGAACCCAAGTACCTGATTATTGGGTCCTTTGGACCCTTGGGGTAAGTTGAGGCTTTGGGTTTAGCTTTTTTTGTTCGACCCCCCTGGCATGCTAGATCTTGTGCCTCCTTCCTGGATTCAAGAGTTTGGGAGTCTTTGGACCCCTAGATGGGGGCCCTATAGAGTGAACCTACCCTAAACCCTAAACCCTAAGCCCTGAACCCTAAACCCTAAACCCTAAGCCCTGAACCCTGAACCCTAAACCCTAAACCCTAAACCCTAGACCGTGAGCATCATGAATGTCCTCCAGGGTTCTTGGCCCCCAACGTGTCATGCCCTGGAACAACTTTCCAGCTGGTACCTCGTTGTGGGTAGTTTAGCGAACTCCCCGGGAAACATCTAGGAATCTAGGCCTTGAGCCATCTGTAGTCAAAGGTGGCTGAAGCAGACGCGACTGTACTGGAAGCAAGAAACAGATCACGCCGTCGTCTCCATTGCGGCAACTTGGCTTCGGTTCTGTGCAAAGGGTGGGAGTAGACGGTACGGTTTGCGGCAGTTGGGCTCAGAATTTACGTTTCGGATTCTGGCGTGTCAGCTGTGGGTGTGGGTTTCGAGATTTAGAATGGTCGTATCTGCGGATGGTCTGAGGTTTCCCTTCAGCACTAACAATATGACAATCGATGCTCTCTGTCATTATCATACTCATGGGTATCGACATCTTCGACACAATCCCCAATTCACAGTTGCTGCTGCATGCCCGGAGTTGGAAAGCGCAAACGGTTTTGATAACTGCTTGTGTTCCAAAAGGGTGTGTTTTGGGACTTCCTCTCCAGAGGGCCATACCATTTGCTCCAACAGACACCCCGGTTACGAGAATTTTGTTGAATCCTAAACCCACGATGCTCAGGATGTGGACTTCGTTTACTCCTATGAGTACTTGGGCTGCAAGGACCTCCGAAGCAGTGAAGCTAAGCCCTAGCTCCGGAAGTTCCGGTTCCGGCTGGTTTACGAAAGCCAATCTGAGTTACCCTCACATGCTAGTCTCCATGTATGTATGTAGGTATGTAGGTAGGTCAATGTAGGTATTTCTGTATGTATGTATGTATGTATGTATGTATGTGTGTACGTAAGTATGTGAGCGTGTGAGAATATGTGAGTTTGTGAGTATTCAAGTATGTAAATGTGTGTATATATGTATATATATATATATGTATATGTTTGCATATATATATATACACATTTATTGATTGCTTGTGATATTATTGCATATTTCTTTGCTATGGTAACATCGACACCCAAGCCCATAGCCCGCAATCCTGCGCAGGGCCACTTCCGACTGAGTGTCTCAGGGTTTACGATGCATTTTAGGGTTCGGGTTTTCAGGCTTATGAATTTAGGGTTGGGGCTTAGCGTTGAGGGTTTCGGGGGCTCTTTGGAATTTTGGGGGCTGTCTTTTCTTTATCCCGAGCCCGACACCCTACTAACCACCACCACCAGTTCCCCCTCTCCAGAATAATCATGTTTAGGGCGCTCAGGAAGGATGTATGAAAAGATGCTCCGGCTTTACAGTTGTGAAATACGGGTTTTAATGAACAGCAGATGATTGCGGTTTGTGGATATGAAAACCAATATGAGAAACGAATGAAAATATGCTGTCTACATTTATTTTCGCATGTTTTTTAGCATGTCTTTGGGTTAGCTACGCGGACCCCAAACAACCCTGGGTACTTGGAGGTTCATGGGTAGTTATAAGTGCGGTTATAAGTCCCCTAATATAGGTTATAACCATAGTTGCCCTACTTATAACCCTACTTATAACTACCCATGAACCTCCAAGTAGGAGCGCCTTGTGATCACGGCCCTGACTGACCGATGCTACGTGACGCAGTCCCAGGCGGGTTTAAGCTTAGAAGATGTCGCACCTGTGGGGTTTAGAAAGGTTAGTGAGACGAATAGAATTAGTTATTATGATTATGATGTTATTATGATTATGATGTTACTATGACTATGATGTTATAATGTTATTCTTGTTTTCGAGGGTTTTGCTACCTAAGGTGCCGAAGATACCGCCAGGGAGCCATGGTCTCAAGTCCCAATCTTTATGTTCTAAATGCGACTGGAGCTCTGTTTGACGAATACTTCTTCCCAGAACCTGAACCCTAAACCCTAAACGCTAACCCCTAAACCCTCAACCCTAAACTGGCCTCAAACCCACAACCCTAGACTAAGGCCCTTGAACTTCGAAGATAAGCATCGTCGAAGCCCTTGCTCCTGAATCGCTATGAGCCCCAAGCTGGTTTCTTGTTAAGGGGTTTAATTAAAGTTACCATAATAGAGATATATAGTAAATAGTCTGGTTTCCTTCTTATGGTAATGTAAAGTAGATCAATTAACAAGAGCCCCAAATTCCCGACCGACCCACACCCACACCTTTAACCTTTATCCTAACCCGGCGAAGAAGAACTTTTAACCCTGAAATCCTGAAAGCCTAAACCCTAAGCCTTAAACCCAAAAACCTTAAACCCCAAACCCTAAATCCAAAAAACCCAACACCCTAAACCCTAAACCCCGAAACCCTAACTAAACCCAAAAACCCTAAACTCAAAAACCCCAACACCCTAAACCCTCAACCCCGAAACCCTAACTAAACCCAAAAACCCTAAACCCCAAAAACCCAAAACCCTGAACCCAAAAACCCTAAACCCAAAAACCCAAAACTCTGAACCCAAAAACCCTAAACCCCAAAACCCAAAACCCTGAACCCAAAAACCCTACACTCAGAGGCTCTGGGCATGTTCTTCGGCGGCGCCCCAGCCGGTCCGGCGGGAACCGGCAAGACGGAGACCACGAAGGATCTCTCTTAGGGGTTTACTTGGAGGTTCATGCGTAGTTATAAGGGTTCCTTTAAGGGTCCCTTTAAAGGGATCTATAGGGATTCTATAAGGGTTTAGGGTTTAGGGCCTACTTGGAGGTTCATGGGTAGTTATAAGTAGGGTTATAAGTGGGATAACTGTGGTTATAACCTATATTAGGGGGACTTGTAACCCTACTTATAACTACCCATGAACCTCCAAGTAGGGTTTGTGGGGTTTAGGGCCTCGGCTTTAGGGTTTCAGGGTTTAGGGCCTACGCTACAGGGTTTAGGGTTTAGGGTTTTTCAGGGTTATATTTTTGTAAAATGTATATTTGTATGTATCGACACATATTTGCATACATGCAGAAAGTATTTTACCTTCTTTCCAGGTTTAGGTAGGGGTTGGGGTTTGGGGCTGAGAGGTTTAGGGTTGAGGGATCCGGGTTGGGGGCCGAGGCTCCTGAATAAAACGGTCGGGGATCTGGGTTACTGGATTCGGGCTTATAGGGTTTAGGGTTTTGTTGTTCAGGGTTATAGGGTTTCCATATTTTCGTGCGGATGGCTTCGGTGGCGTGTTTGTTTCGGGTGAGCGAGTTCCTCAGTCGCTGGGGTCTAGTTGGATGCGCAAGCCAGCAGACTCATTGACATGTTGAGGGTTGTAGTTTGGCTTCAGGATGTGTGCGTGTAAGCGTGTATCTGTACATGTAGTTATGTTACATTATGTTTACATTTGCCAGTAGTTATGTGCATGTCTCTCTAAGTTGACGTGTGTGTGCCCGTACTAGGTGGCGCAACCCTTGCCAGGTAAACCCTCGACCCTAAGCCCTTCACGCCTAAGTTTCGAACCCCGAGACCATACCTAGTCTCCTACACCACAGACTCCACCAGATGCGCAGCAGCAAGTACGAAATACGAAGTTCTGAAACCCTACTGTAAACCCCAAGCCAGATTCGCAACAGCTTCTTACGGAAAGAGTGAAAAAGATCGAAGTGCGAAGCTCTGGGTGCAAGGACATGGGACGCACTCTGGGAGTCTTCGTCGTGCAGGGCCCAGGATTGCCTTGTCCACTTGGGGTTCGGAGCAGCTAGCCTACCACCATTTCGAAAATAGAGGGACCCTAATATAGTACCCTAAATAGTTAGTAGGATCCTTATCATAAGGACCCCAAAAAAGGTATCCCTAATTCTCGAAAACTCCATTTAGTTCCATTTCCTTATATCTTGTAGCCTGGGGTCCCCGAGTTTGAGTTTCAGGGTTCTGGCCTGAGGTGGTCACGAACTGCTCGGATCAGCACCGCTTCAGAGATATGGCCAAGATCTTCAAGGGCCTCCGCATGAGTGGCCTGTGCCGGGGCCGCACCGGTTTAGGGTTTAGGGTGCCGCACCACAAACCCTAGACTTATATAGATTATTGTAGACTATACCCCCCAACACCTGGAGGCCCGATATCATAGGGACCCTAGGCAATAGACTTACTTTCTTGCATATTGGATACCCCCGCACCCTGATCCTCATTATTATCGTATTTAAGACCTGAACCCTAAACCCTAAAGGCCTAAACTCTAAGCCCTAAACCCTAAAGCCCTAAACCCTAAATCCTAAACCGTGGATATTTAAGGTAGCCGCAGGGAAGTTGACGGAGACGGGGGAGGTCGAAGGCTTCTGGTTGAAGCCGAACCCCTAAGCCCCTTTGGACCCTAAAGTGTTTGGGGATTAGGGTTTAGGGTTTATAGGGTTCAGATGGGAGTCTTCGTGGATTCGGAGCACTGCTGTGACTCCGCATACGCTAATCTTCCAAGTCCTGCATGCACCCCCCGCCCCACCCTCTGCAGACATAGTGACATGCGCTTGATGATATAAATCCTGCATTACCCATAATAAGGAATATACCATAATTCCCATAGTTTAGGGTCCTTAAGGTAATGCAGCGTTTATATCATCAGCCGTGGTGCAGAAACTTGAGCAACGTCTAACATGAGCGTAAGCGCTTCGCATCAGCCTCTTCCCCCGCCCGTGAAGAGAAGCCCACCTGCCTAGAGATCCCAATACCCCTTAATTAAGGAATATGCCTCAAATCATAATATTGAGGCCTCTATAATTTAAGGAATATTCCTTAATTAAGGGGTATTGGGCTCTCTGGGTGTTTTGCGGCCTTAATAATGGGGTAGGCTCTGGAGTATAATCATAGTTATAAGGAGCCCGAAGGAATAATGTTGGTAATTACCTAGGCTTCTATATTATGGTTCCTGGAGGTGGGAAGCCAAAACCCAGTTTTAGGAAAGCCCCACTTAACGAGAGGTGGTGGAAAAAGGGGAACATCTGACTGCTTCCCAGAGAACCAAATACCCCTTAATTAAGGAATATGGCTTAAATTATATAGGGCTTCATATTATGATTTAAGCTATATTCCTTAATTAAGGGGTATTGGGCTCTCTGGGTATGTACCCTAACGCTGGGTCGCCGGTCCCGACCACGCACTTGTTTGTAGTGGTTTCAATTGAGTCTTTGTTTGTACAACAACTTGTGAATCAGAAGCCCAGAGAGCCCAATACCCCTTAATTAAGGAATATAGCTTAAATCATAATATGAAGCCCTATATATTTTAAGCCATATTCCTTAATTAAGGGGTATTGGGCTCTCTGGGAGGGTTTTGGGTTTTGGGTTAGGGTTCAGTGCCAGTTTAGAGTTCAGTGCCAGTTTAGGGTTCAGATTTCAGTGTTTAGGGATCTATAAGGGGATCCTTTAAAGGGTTCCTTAAAGGGATCTATATGGGGTTCCTTTAAAGGAATCCTTCAATGATCTATAAAGGGGTTAGGGTTTAGAAACCCTAAACCCTGAACCCGAAACCCTAAACCCTAACCCCTGCGGTTCAGGGTTGAGGGTTTAGGATTTCCTGCACTTCGGAGTCGTAAGGTGGGGCTGCTTCGACGAGTTCAACCGAATCGAGCTCGAAGTGCTCAGCGTGGTGGCGATGCAGGCACTTCCGTACCTCTTTAGGGTCTACTTTAAGGGATTTATAAGGGTTCTATAATATCGGGGCCTCAATAGTTAGAATAGGGTTCCTGTAAAGGGGTCTATAAGGGCTACTTCAAGGGATCTATAAGGGTTCTATGATATATCCGTAATGCAACGGCATGTAACGGCCTTTATACAATTAGGGTTCCCTTTAATTGGTCCCTGCAAAGGGCTCCAAGTAGAAGGGATCTATAATAGGGTTATATACTATAGCGGCCTTCAAGATTGGAATAGGGTTCCTTTAAGGGCCTCTATATAAAGAAGACTATAAGGGCTCTATCATATAGGGGCCTTAATCAATAGAATAGGGTTTTGGGGTTCCTTATTATAGTTATAGTATAATGTACGCCCAACCTCATTCTAATGATTAAGGGCCTCGCATTACCTTCGTTAGGTTTAGGATACCGGTTCAGGACGTACAGTAGGGCTTAGTAGAGTAGCGGACCCTTCCACTACCTCCTACTCCGGCCCGGCCTGAGCCCCGATCAGTACGGACGGTGCAGCCTCCGATTTGCGAATCATGCGCGCCATGGAATGAGAGGATGATGCGAAAAGGCAGTTGGCGGTGATGGCGATGGGTGCTCATGAGCAGGTCTTAAGGGCGATTACGATGATTGTTTCTGTTGCTTGAGGGCCGGATGATGTATGATGAGATTTGGCTTAGCCCCCCCCCCCACCCACGAATAGTGACCTCGCAAGGGTCATTGGTAGTTGCACGATATGGTCCCTCTATATTCCCATTATGCCGCCGCGAACGCTAAACCCAGAACCTTAAACCATTCTGGTCGGATGCCTATATATACCAGGTAACATATACCCGGGATTCAATGTTTTGTCAGTTTTGTCATTGTTAAATAAATAGATAAGTATATATATATATATATTACATTACATTACATTACATTATATTATATTATATTATTTTATATTATTTTATATTATACACATACACACAAGCACACACACACACATATATATATATATATATATAGAGAAAGAGAGATAAATGTAGGCATATACATACATACATATATATATATGTACGTATGTATGTATGTATGTATGTACAACACACACATGTGTATGTATATGTATATGTATGTGTATGTGTATATGTATATGTATATGTGCATATATATATATATAGACAGAAACCCCAGATTTCAGAGCTTAGGGCTGATGCAACGGATCTCCTGAAGAGGCCTTCAGTCGGTCGCTCACTCCTAAAAGCGCAAGGTCTTTCCCTAAACAGTGAAGCATACGACTTGGAATCGTGGACGGTTGGCAACCGTCCACGTTCAGGGTTTAGGGTTTAGGGTTGTTTCCTTTGGAAGAGTGGCACTGGAGTGCTTCCTCCAGCCTGGGGCTCAGGGGATGCTCCTGGAAGCTGCGAGAATCCCGGCTCCTCGACCCGAACCCCTAGGGCCCTAAGCCTTCAAACAAGCCCTCAACCTCAGACCCGAACTGAAGTAGGGTTTATATTACCGTTTAGGTGAGTGTATATAGGCCTCCTTTTTGAAATTGGTGAGTGTATATATGGTGCAGCGCTGCTAGGCCCCCCCTCCCCCCCTCCCCCC
>BGNK01004328.1:25259-50287 GCA_003297005.1 Symbiodinium sp. clade A Y106
TGCTCCCGCTCCCCCCCGTTGGCCAAGGCGCGAGGCCTAGCTTGGGGGGGCAGTTACGCGGATGACGTATGACTGTTTGCTGGAACGAGAGGCGTGGCTTGGGGGGGGGAGGGGGCATACCATGGGGGGGGGGGCCTGCGACGCGGCGACGCGGCACCATATATTGGGTTTTATTTTGGGGATACTAGTAATATAAAACATACTATAACTGATCCCTGAAGATATCCTACATTTCAAGTCAACACAGATCTTGCCACTGCGCTTCAATTTAAGAAGACCCTTCTATAAGCCCAGCCCTAAACCCGAAACTCTCAACCCTAGACCCTAAGCCCTAAACCCTAAACCCTAAAGCCTACCTTAAAACCCAAAACCCTAACCCCTGGCTCTTCGAGCTTCAAGGTCGAGTCCATCTGCTCCGCTAAGCGGCAAGCGGCCGCTCGGCCGGTTGTTAAGGCTGTACCCATAGGCTCCATAGTAGTTCCTTTTTGAAATTTTCCTTATTGAATCCTAAATATAAACCACAAAACATATTGATAAGTGTTTCTTCACACGTACGTGTGAAAAAACAGTTGTCAAATTACCTTATAGGATCCTAAATGTGAACCACAAAAGGGAACTATACTGGAGCCTATGGGTAAGGTCAAGGGTCTTGTGAAGGGCTGGAATACATACTAATTCTATACCCGTAGTCCCTACCCTTAATATATATATATATATACATATATATATACAGACATATATTGTATATACACACAAATGTATATATGCATGTACTAGTTGCAACAGTACATCCCCGAACCCGATTCTGAATATTAAGGCTCCTGTGTTAAGGCCGAGGGTTGAGTGATAAGGTTTTCGGTTAGGTTCTGAGGTTCAGGGTGGGGTTCTAGCTGTGTATAAGGTCCCTGTTTCAGGGGTTGAGAGGTTAAGGGTTTAGGTGTATGGCTTTGATGGGTTTGGGACGCGAGGTCTATGGGGTTGCTTAAACCGGTTTAGGGTTTAGGGTTTAGGGTTAGCCTAAACCCTAAACCCTAAACCGTTTGAGGCTCAGAAGGTCGATATAGGTTTATGGCTTCGGATCTCGGGTTGTGGGTTTAGGGTTTAGGCTGGGGTAATTTTGGGGTTACCCCCCAGGGTTTCACTTGGTTTCTTGCTTCCCGACCTTTGAGAGCAAGTTTCTAGGGATGTACAACGTACCGGTTTTAGCGTTTGGGGTTTAGGGGTTTGGGGGTTTAGGAGTTCAGGGGTTAAGGGTTTAAGGGTTTGGGGTTTAGGTTTTAGGGTTTGGGGTTTAGGTTTTAGGGTTTAAGGTTTTGCCCGCTAGGTCTTCCAAAGCAAAAAGGCAGCAGGACAGCCTTGCGTAGTGTCTGGCGATGGCCTGAGTTCTTCTTCTCTCAGCGCGCTGGGCCCTCCGTTGGTGCTCCTGTCAAGAGTCCCCAACTACTAGGTCATGATTCACACTTACGACCTACTTCTGAGGACACAGGTATATTCCGTAGGTTGTACCCCCCTTTATTGTCGGGCATATGATCGGCATATACAAGCTCCAAATAGTTTGTAGTCACTAGGAGTGTGGTTGGGAGCTGCGAGATGAAAAGGAAGAGCAATATGTCCAACACTCTAAACCTTAATGAACCCGACCCCCCGACCCAAAGCTTCAAGCCGTGCTCAAGACCCTAAGCCGCCCTAAGCCCCAAACCCCAAAACCCAAAACCTTCCAGGTTGCTACCTTCATGTTCCCAGGTGCCTTCGCAGGGTTGTAGAGGGGTTTGCGCGGGCTACTTCAAGGCCTTGTCGGGGGTGGTACTTAAAGGATCATGGGACTTAGTAACTAGGGTTATAATTAGGGTAACTCTACTTATAACTACTTATAACCCCAATTAAGGTACTTATAACCTTACTTACTAAGTCCCATGATCCTNAAAGGATCATGGGACTTAGTAACTAGGGTTATAATTAGGGTAACTCTACTTATAACTACTTATAACCCCAATTAAGGTACTTATAACCTTACTTACTAAGTCCCATGATCCTTTAAGTAAGGTTATCGGGTTCCAAGTTCCCAGGTACCTTTAAGGCTCTTTTCGGGTCTGGGGTTCCCAGACCTTCCAAAATCCCTTAATTAAGGAATAGACCTTAAATTATAATAGGATCCCTAATATGTTTTAAGGTATAGAAGGGTGCTCGGTTTCGGCTTTCAGGGTTAGGGCCTTCAGGTTGGTGCACCCTACCGAACCGACCTGTTCGGAGTTGCCTCCTTCGTTTCTACGGCTTCTGATAGTTGGGGAATATGCCTTAAATCATATTATGTCGGGATCCTACTATAGTTTAAAAGCATCCAGGCAGGGTCTAGAATTGTGAGTTTAAGGCTTTGGGTTTGTGGATTTGGGCTCAGGGTGTCCCATTCTGTGGTCCCGAGAAAGACAAGTTGTTGGCTTCGGTAGGAGTACTATATAAAAAGCTATTCTGACTATTAAGGCTCCTAGAATTCCTATGTCACCACAAGGGCCGCGCTGTCTACAGCTTCTCACAGTGGCCCGTGTTGTTCGACTTGATCCTGCCTTATCCATCATGAAGAAACACTGTTCACGCGGCGTCCCATGAACATGGTTGGTGTGATGAGGGGTATCTGATACTTCCGCATTGCTCAAGCGCGCAACCCTACAAAATCCATATACTGGCGTATCACACCGTATGAGAACCCCATAAAGCCAGGATATAATATGCGAGTTTCCGAAAATTAGGGGTACCTTATTTTGGGGTCCTTATAATAAGGATCCTACTATTTAGGGTACTATATTAGGGTCCCCTCTTTTCGGAAAGCCTGGTACTGTTCCTCAGGGTTCCCATACTAGAATATGCCCGAAAGCCGATTCTGATCATGAAGGCCCCTCTAGTCTTCGCGTGGAAACATGATCCCTAGATTAAGGCCCCTATATTACACCTCATACTATGATAGAGCCCTGTGAAGAACCCTATTCTGATGTTGAAGGCCTCTATATTAAAACGCCCCCTGTCCATGCGCTGCAGTGCCTAGCCTCCGGCAGAATTCTAATTCTTGTGGCCCACTCGGAGTTTCAGGAACAGTTATAAGTGAGATTCTAAGTCCCCTAATATAAGGTATAACCATAGTTATCCGATTATAACTACCCATGACCCTCCAAGCACCTCCAGGTGAACCTGCACCCATCAAGCTGGTACCATCAGCAGCTCGGATTAGCCCTAGGACAGGAAACCACAAACACCCCAAGATTCAGGGTTTAAGGATTAGGGTTCAGGGCTTAGGGTTTTGGGATGACGGTACAGGGTCCAGGGTTTAGGGTTTGGGGCTTAAGACGAGCGCCCCATGTTCTCACGCTTTGAAGCACACGTCACATCTCGGCCAAATATGAAGCCTCTAGTGCGTTTCGAGCTTCTATCAGATTCGGGGTTATAAAGAGACTATAAAAGAAATTTATAGATGAAGATAGGACGAAGAACAAAATCAAACAGTATGGACAACCCCAAACCTTCTATGAACGCCGACTTCAACATCTCAGTGGCTACAGAGACTGACTTGGAGGTTCATTTGAGGATGTCGGGATTAGGGTTTAGGGTTTAGGGTTTAGGGGTTTAGGGTTTAGGGTTGAAGGATTATGGCTGGGGGTCCAGGCTTTCCGCGTTTAGCGAGGATTCTGGCTTGGGGTTTTGGGCTTTATCTGGTTCAGAGTGGTTTCTGGTATAGGTTTTATAGCATTGTTACGCGGATCCGGTTACTCAAGAGTACAAACTCCAAAGCAGTGAAATTGTTACCGACGAACATAGCTCTTTCAGTGAACTGAACCGCTCTTTTTGTTACCGAGGTGGGATACTTCATCACCATGAACCCAGGTTATGCTGGCCGACAGGAGTTGCCAGAGATGCTTGCCTCAGCCACGGTTTTGGGTTCGTTCTATCGGGCGAGTCTGGTTTCATGCTTGAGGTTTGGGGGTGACTACTTAAAGGATCATGGGACTTAGTAACTAGGGTTATAATTATGGTAACTATACTTATAACTACTTAGAACCCCAATTAAGGTACATATAACCTTACTTACTAAGTCCCATGATCCTCCAAGTAGGAGCTTCCTGACGGTATAAGATTGGTCCCCTAACCCGAAACACTAAACCCTAACGAGCCATCTCAAGAGGCAGCTGGAGCAGCATGGTTTCCCTTTCCTTGATGGTGTCGGATTTTAGAGATTCAGGGCTTGGGGTCTTGGGGTATCAATCTTACTTGGAGGATCATGGGACTTAGTAAGTAAGGTTATAAGTACCTTAATTGGGGTTCTAAGTAGTTATAAGTAGAGTTACCTTAATTATAACCCTAGTTACTAAGTCCCATGATCCTTTAAGTAATGTCGCAGTTGCATTCGATCTGATGTCGAGGAGGCCTCCGGACGGGGTTCAAGAGTTGGCATGTCAATCCTGCTTTTTGTTTGTGTTGGGAGTTTAAGGTTTAAGGTCTAGGGTATTGGGTTGAGGGCTTTGGGTGTAGGGTTTAGGGTTCGGGCTCCCCTGATGTTTGTAGGGTTTGTATTGTTGAACCTGGAGCAATCCCAAACCCCTACCTTAACCTCCCAAACCCTACTTTTTTGTAGGTTCTCATTATAAACCCTAATATGGAATTTATAGGGACCCTACAAAAAAGTAGGTTTTGGTAGGTTAAGGTAAACCTTAAACCGTAACGTAACAGACACCCCATACCTGCCCTGAAGCCAAGCCTGTCTCAAGCCCTGCTTCCGATCCCAAGGAACGTGAAGGCGCTCTTCCGCAGCGTAGCCGGGGCCCCAAACCTGACATGAAATTACCTTAACCACCAAACACCTGCTCGTTCAGGGTCCGAGTTCTGATGTCTTTATATAGGTCCTTAACAAAAAGTTTCCGGGTTTAAGGTTGGCCCTGAACCTCTTGAGCCTGAGCCCTCGTCCCACACCCGAAACCGAAATTCCCGAAACAGAAATGAGGGCGGTTTGAAGAACAAATAGTTGGCATCAGCTGATGTTAGCTTTTATATGCAATGCCTGAGCTGTCTGTAGTTGTAGATTCTAGCTCGGAATCAAGATGCCTTATCCCGCAAGCAGTCCGAGTGTGAGTTATCCTACAGCCCGGGTCTTTTTGTTTGCAACTTCCTGTACTTGGAGGTTCATGGGTAGTTATAAGTGGGGTTATAAGTCCCCTAATATAGGTTATAACCACAGTTATCCTACTTATAACCCTACTTATAACTACCCATGAACCTCCAAGTAGTCTCAGTTCCCATCTCACAGGTCTCAGCTGTCCGGGCGCCTCGTAGCACTAAAATGAGCCCCTAAACCCTAGACCCCTAAACCCCTAAACCCCTAAACAACTAAACCCCAAAACTCCTAAACCCCTAACCCTAAACCCCTAAACCCCTTAACCCAAAACCCCTAAACCCCTAAACCCCTGAACCCCTAACCCCCTACAGAATCCACATCCTCAAGTGTGGGTTTAGGGTTCAGGCTTTCGGGCCAAGGTGCAGCGGGAGGGCTCCGTCCCTAGCTGCCCTGGCTGTCGACTGCAAAAACCCCCCAACCCTAGTCTAAGTCTATATTACCCTTAGGCTCTAAGGACTCATATCTTAGGGCTTCTGGGCCCGAAGACCATACTATGTAAGGCTTTTGGCCTATTTTGAGCCTTAGGGTTAGTTATACAGCCCCATGCAGTTTCAAAAATGCCACCAATCCATGGTGCATGACTAAAACCCTAAACCCTAGCCCTAAACTCCTGAAGCATGCATATATAGGTACACACAGTGTTTTATGCGTATACGCACACAGAGTAACTGAGGCCATGATGGTGCCCAACCGAGAGACCATCATGAAGGTGAAGTTGGCCTCGGTGGGTTCGCTGGTCTTCTTTACTGGGGTGAGTACTTGGAGGTTCATGGGTAGTTAGAAGTAGGGTTATAAGTAGGATAACTATGGTTATAACCTGTATTAGAGTCTTAAAACCCCACTTATAAATACCCATGAACCTCCAAGTAGGGAATTGTAGGGACTACCGGTGACTACCATACAGAACCTTACCATAGGGATCGATTCCCCCATTCCCTACCACGAGCCAGGAAGTCATCGCTGTTGTTGGCCAAGTTTGCTTCCATGTTTCTTGGGGCTCAAGTTCAACATCTACTTGGAGGTTCATGGGTAGTTACAAGTGGGGTTATAAGCCCTCCTAATATAGGTTATGACCATAGTTATCCTACTTATAACCCTACTTATAACTACCCATGAACCTCCAAGTAGGGTTTATGATAACTAGGCTCAGGCTTTATAGTTCGAGGCGAGCGTTCCCGAAACCAAGGTTAGGCTTCAGCTTCAGCCCCAAGCCCACCGTCCTCCAGCATGATTGTGCAATCGAGCACCCAGAGACTCCAATATCCCCTAGTTAAGCAATATAACTTAAATTATAGTAGGGATCCTACTATAATTTACGGTATATTCCTTAATTAGGGGATATTGGAGTCTCTGGGCAACTAAGTCCTTAAGCCCGCTCCCACTCGCCGAGCCTGGGAAATCTCAGATTCTGAACAGAATGCGCGGTCCCGCTGTCCCTACCTTAAGGACGACATGAACCCTAAAAGGGTTTAAGGTTCATATACCATATAGGGATTCATAGTATATGGGTATAGGGCCCCTACTTTTAAGGGTCATTTGGTCTCCTTCAGGTAACCACCATCATAATTGCAGTCGTCATCATGCTGAGTGCTACTGCTACTGCTGCTGCCTCGGCGGCTGTTGCGCTTCTGTACGAGGACGCCGACGGCGACGGCTGCTGTCACCAATCTGAGCAGTTGTCGCTGCTGCTGCCGTGCTGCTGCGGCTGCTACTGCTACTACCACCACCACTACTACTACTACTACTACTACCACTACCACCACCACTACCGCTAGTCCGAGACTGCCCTTTTGAGCCTCCAGCGCCCAACGCAACTCAACCGAAACGCGAAACTCAAATCGAACCTGCCTACTCATGGGTGGTTGTCAAAATTAGGGTCCCTTTTTGGGTCATTAATATAATACGGCACTTTTAGGGTACCCACAAAGGGACCCTAATTTTGACAACTGCCCTCATGGGCCCAACACCCTATCATCCCTTTGAGCCAATAAAAGGTCTGAAGCGCAGGGTTTGGGAAACCCAGAGACTCCAATATCCCTTAATTAAGGAATATACGTTAAATCATATTAGGGATCCTACTATAATTTGAGGTACATTCCTTAATTAATGGATATTGGAGTCTTTGGGTTGTTTCCTCCAGTGGTTGCGTCAGTGTCATTCCTGCCGTGTCCTTCGTAGAAGCAGCTGAGATCTCCAAGCCCAGCTCGGGTTTCGCTACTATAGGGGCCTAAATAGTTACCAATAATTTTTTGGGGGGTTCCTTATTATAATTATTATATAATGTACCCCAAAAGCTTAATTATTCTAGTTATTAAGGCCCCTACATTATTTCCCGCATCCTTCAGCCCAGGCTACTCGCAGATGGACTTGCTGGGCAAGAAGTTCTGCATCCTTTATGCTCTCTGCGAGCAGCAGTTGAGTAAGCAGAGGCAAGATGGCAGGTTATCCGAGACCATACAGACCCAAAGCCGAAAGATGCCTAAACCCAAACCCTATCTATATTCTTTAACCAAAAGGACCTGCAATGGAGACTAGAGGTAGACCGAGATCTTTGAGCAGAAAGCCGCAACCCGTTACGACTTCCTGAACCTCCCAATCCTGACACTAGTCTTCAGGACGTCACGTCACTGAGCTGTGGCATCTGCCAGCCCAACAGCATTTATCCCAAGTTTAAGGCACCGGTGTATCTTTGCTCATAATGCGCTTTCTCGGAGATTTGGGAAGACCCTGAAGAGCTTTTGGGGCGCTGGTGTTGTTGAGATCTACTCCCTCCCATATCTCATTAAAAACCTGCTGAAACTGAAACCCCAAGCAAATCCTAAAGCCACAAGGTCAATGATGATGCTCTGACCTGATACCCCCTTTAGAAGCTTTCGACCTCTTGAATCTCATAGCGCCCTAGAGAACCCTATGAAAAGCGCAAGGACCCTATTGAACTTCTTTAAAATTCTATAAACAAACCCTATAAGACCCTAACAATCCCCAAAGAAAAACACCCAAAGCTTTGCGCTTGCAGGCACTACGATTTCGGCCTCCGAAACATCCTCAGCCGCAAGCTCGGAGAGCTCGCCTCCCTACATGGAGTTCTCTTATATATATATATATGTATCTCTCTATATATATATATATACACATAATTATACATGTTTTTTACTTAGATGCGGTAGATCGTGCAGTTCTTGAAGGGCCAAGAAGTTCAGAAATCTGGGAATCATGCAAACCCTCCAAAACAGCCAACACGACGCGGGATGTTGGTCGTGGGTCTTGGGTTCAGGGGCTGTTGGTTGGTTTGGGCTTGAGTTTGGAGCCTTTGGCTTCGAGCTGAGGGCTTAGAGTTGAGGTTTCGGGTTGAGGGTTTAGGCTTCGGGGTTTCGGGTTGAGGGTTAAGGGTTCAGGGTTGAGGGTTTAAGGTGGGATTCGACTCGGGCCGACGGTGTTGCTGTTTGGAGTCGAGTTTTCTGATCTACTGTTTCGGGTGTGAGGGTTCGCGGGTCTTCTTTCTTTGCCAATCACGGCTTCCATAGAACCCTGAAGGTACCCTGCGCCCTGCACCCTCTACCTTCAACCTTTCTGGATAGTTTACTATAATATACTATGATATGATAGACAATCTACCCCAATATACTATGCTATGCTATGGTTCTGGAGCTCACTTGGCTCAGGCGTTCTGCGAACCTCAGGCGGCGTGAAGCGATCTGAGCCACCGGATGCCGATGAGGAGCCTCGGTGTTTCGGGGCTTGGGGATTGGGATGAATAACCAATATAATAAGGAACCTCCCCAAAATAGTATAGGTAATTATTCAGGCCCCTATAGTTGATCTTTAGGGATGTCCTTCTTGAAGGGCTTCACCCTACGGGTCCATGTACCCCAATAGTATATACTTTACGCCCAATGTACTTTTATAGGGCCTACTTTAAGGCCAATGTA
Source organism: Symbiodinium sp. clade A Y106 (assembly GCA_003297005.1). Taxonomy (NCBI): domain Eukaryota; class Dinophyceae; order Suessiales; family Symbiodiniaceae; genus Symbiodinium; species Symbiodinium sp. clade A. The sequence goes on from BGNK01004328.1 coordinate 34,344, forward strand.
TATACTATTCAGGTACATGGACCCTTAGGGTAATCTAGGGGCCTCAACATAGGGGCCTCAATACCCAGAGACTCCAATATCCCTTAATTAGCAATATACCTTAAATTATAGTAGGATCCCGAATATAATTTAAGGTATATTCCTCCATTAAGGGATATTGGAGTCTCTGGGTATAGGGTTCGTTTAAAGGGTGCTGAAAAAGGGATCTATAAGGTTTACTATAAGGGGTAGTATAAGGGTGTAAGAGAGGGGCCTTAATAGTTAGAATAGGGTTCCTTTAAAGGGGTTTATCTATAAGGGCTTCTAAAGAAGGGATCTATAAGGGTTCTATAACATAGGGGCCTTAATAGTTTCAATAGGGTTTGGGGCGTATTATGGTATAGCTCTCATAAGGAACCCCCAAAACAGTATACGTAATTATTTAGGCCCCTATATTAGTCCCATATATAAGGTAACCAAAGCATCCGCGAGCCTGGAGTGGCGGCCTTCAGAAGACCTTGTTTCCCCATAGGCAAGGCTAAGCAGGGGTTTGAGCTTTGTTCCTTTGCTTTAGGACAGAGGGGATGGGCTTCTTGCGGTCTTGCACAGTATTTTCAAACGACGCGGCTCGGTTTTCGTGTAGAGTTCTGGATGCAGGCAGTTGAAGGGTTGGGATTTTTAAGATTTCGGTGTCTATCCCGAGACTTCAGCTTCAAGTACAGCGGATCCTGGTTTTGCTCCCCAAAGGAGATGCTTTTCATGCGCACCGTCCGCGACATGCCTCCTGCCTGCACAAGGGACTGCCTAGTGGGGCCTAGTGATAGTGTAGAAAGCCTGCAAGCCTGCACCACTAAGGTTATACTTCAATACTATACAGCTACATGCAGGAACAGAAGAAACAGTGTTGCCTCAAATACAGAGGCATCCGCTGAGATGAATTTGCGGCTACGAGTGTGAGAGGTTTTTGTTTGATCCTTCCTGCAACCCTAAACCCCAATCCCTAACCCTGGGGCTCCAAGTAGCCCAAAGTAGGTATTATTTATAGACTTTAGACCCCAAAGTAGGTGCTATTTGTCTACTTGGAGCCCTAGGGTAAGGCCCAATATCCTGAGCCCAAGCCCTTCAACCCCAGCCCTGGACTCTCAAGAACCTACCTAGAGTCTCCATTGTAGTTCCTTTTTTTGGTTATCCAGTTTTATGGTTAGGATCCTTTAATGGAGATTTTGGTAAACCAAAAAAAGGAACTACAATGGAGTCTCCAGGTAGACGTTCTACATTAAAAACCTGACCGAGTTTAGTCATGTCTAGTCTAATCTAATCCAGCTTGGCCTAACTAGTCTAATCTAGTCTGACTGAATCTAACCTAATCTCACTTCGGCTAATCGAACATTAATTATCTAGTTCAATCGACCGCTGAGCTGACATAATGTTGCATTCTCGTATCCTATCATCAAATCCCATCCCGTCCTTTCTTATCCGGTCTCGTTCTACCTTATTCTAACGTGTTGTCCTAGCGTATGGTATCTTATCCTATCTGCTCCTGTCGCATCCTATTGTACCCTGCCTTATCTTCCTACCTATCTATCTGTCTATCTATCTCTCTGTCTGTCTGTCTGCCTGTCTGTCTGTCTGTCTGTCTGTCGGTCTGTCTGCCTGGCTGTCTGGCTGTCTGTCTGTCTGTCTAACTATGTACTAACTAGTCGGTTTATATGTCCATGCGAGCTTCAGGGTTGGCGAAATCGATTGATGCTGATGTGTGCGTGTGTATAGCTATCTATCTATCTTTTCACGCACAACATTGTGAGTACGAATGTATTCGGAAGTATGATACACCTTATATACATACATGCAGCCATGCATGCATACATGCATCATTAGTTGCATACATGTACATACATGGACAACCTCACGACTTGAGGGTTCAGGAGCCGTGGGCCTCATACAAGCAAGCAGAGGCCAAATCCCTGAATGCCCCATCTGTAACCCCCCCCTCTGAACCCTAAACCGGAGACTTTATAGCTATGGATTAGGAATTCGGATGTAAGTCTGGAGGTCCCAGAGACTCCAATATCCCTTAACTTAAATTATATAAGGGATCCTACTACAATGTAAGGTATATTCCTTAATTAAGGGATATTGGAGTCTCTGGGGTGGGTGGAAGGGGAAATCATGGGGAAGTCTGAAGGAGCCCAGAGCCTCCAAAACCCCTTAATTAAGGAATATACCTTAAATCTAATTAGGGTTCCTATTATAATTTAAGGTATATTCCTTAATTAAGGGATATTGGAGTCTCTGGGGTGGGTGGAAGGGGAAATCATGAACCCTAAACCCTAAACCCTAAACCCTGGAGACGAACCCGAAACTGCGCCCGGAAGCTTCCTGGCGCCTCTTCGAGGGCCCCTTTGCAAAGAATACCTACTATAGGGGCCTAAATCCCTAAACCCTATTCTAACTGTTAAGGCCCCTATATTATAGTACCCTTATAGATCCCTTATAGTAACCCTTATAGACCCCTTTATACCCAAAGGCTCCATGTACCCATATAGAAGGTACTTCGGCCTTAAAGTACCCATATGGGGACCCCTTTAATGCCAAAGTACCTACTATATGGGTACATGGAGCCTTAGGGATAGGGGCCTAAATAATTACCCATATTATTCCTAGGGTTCCTTATTATATAGGTATAGTATACTATGCCCCAAAACCCTAAATAATTACCCATATTATTCCTAGGGTTCCTTATTATAGGTAAAGTATACTATGCCCCAAAACCCTATTTTAGTTATTAAGGCCCCTATATTAAAGCCAGAAGCCCTGTGCATGGACCCGGAGCCTACTACGTCGCAGACCCGAAACCCTTGCATACGAGCCCGGAGCCCGAGCAAAACACCAAGGAACTTGTCCAAACTGGTCGCGGGCCCAAGGGGATTGAGTCAAAGAGAGCTCGCTGCAGGATTATTCAGGGTTCAAAGTTTCAGTGTAAAGTTGAGGGTTTGGGGTTTCGGTTTATTGTAAGTACCTGCATGACCAATTAGTATGTGGCCTATCTAGATATCACCACCCCCGACCCTTCAAGTTGGCCTTAGGCTTTCGGGTTTAGCAAGCTGGGAAAGGAGGCTCCAGATTCTACTACTCCTGGGTTTTGCAAGAGATTTGGTGTGACGTCTGGATGTGAGCCTCAAGCCCCAAATCGAGATGGGAGTTTCCGAAGTTTAGGGGGTACCTTATTTTGGTGTCCTTATCATAAGGATCCTACTATTTAGGGTACTATATTATGGTCCCCTATTTTCGGAACCTCCCAAATCGAGATGAATCTCAGCCGTCAGAAAATCCAGAGCCCTTAAGTCTTGAATTCGAAGCCTGCGAGTAACAGTTCTTATACCAGCTGCCTGCTGTGCCGGAGTATAATATAGGGCCTAAATAATTGCCAATACTATTTTGGGGGTTCCTTTATACAGTTATAGTATAGTATGCCCCAAAACCCTATTCTAATTACTAAGGCCCCTATATTACGAGCCTCAGTCGTCATGCTTGTTATGTTCAGAGGTCGCCGAGTCAGGCCCTAAAGCGCTCAGCCTCAATCACTGGGCAGATCTTAGCTTCATTCGCTTACAAACAAATAGCAGTTTAGGTTTTGGGGTTCTGGTCCCCCAGCCTATTCGAGATTTTCGGCAACATGCTATATCGGGAGAGCATGGGCCCAAATACCCCCAAGGCCTGAGCCCTCGGGGTCTCGGGACGTTTGTAATGGCAATTCTTGGCCGGTGTAGGAGGTAGGGAAAAAAGCTCGTATTATATACCACATTCTCGTATGCTACGTTATCTAGGTTCCTGAGTAGCACCCCTTGGCCTTTTTTGTTTTAGGGCCCCCTTATTAAATCGGAATATTAGGAAAAAGGGCACCCTTATTGTAAAGGGGCTACTCAGGAACTTCGTTATACGAACATTTACTACAATAGAGTCTGTAGGGTCCACCGGGGGCAGGAGATCCTGAACCCTGGCGTAGCCTGAATCCACACAGTTTGATGCTCTAAAAACCCAATTCCAAAACCCTTCTCCCCCATACGTACTCCGCAGTATATACCGTACACGGTGCATCGTATATCGTACAAAAGTGTATAGTGTCCTCCAAAGCGCAAACCTTCCAGCCTAAATCCACCCTAAACCCTGAAATCCTAAAGGAGCCTTGTAACGCCCAGAGGTCGCCGATGATGTGCCTCTCTTCTTGGCGCTCTTGAAGGATCTCTTCCCCAAGGTAGGTTTTAGGAGTTTGAGGGATTTAGGGTTTAGGGTTTAGCGATTTAGGGTTTAGCGGTTTAGAGTTTAGGGATTTAGGGTCTATAGGGTTTAGGGTTTTAGAATGTCTTCCCCAAGGTGGGTTTAGGGTTTTCAGGGCTTAGGGATGTGGGCTCCTGTTCAGCACTGAGGGTTGATGGATCTTTATGGATGCCCCCCTTTATTTGGGAGTTTCCGAAAATTAGGGGTTTAGGGTTTAGGGTTTAGGGAAAATTAGGGGTACCTTTTTTTGAAGTCCTCATAATAGGCTTCAGGCTGGCCGGGTGTTGGGTCATGGGCTTCAGAACGCATGTTCACACCATCTTGGGCCTCGGGTATGGAGTCTAAGTCGCCATGATCATGAAGAGGTGCTATAGGGGCCTCAATAATTACCTCTACTATGTTGGGGTTTCCTTAGTACAGTTATAGTATAATGCGCCCCAAAACCCTATTCTAATTATTAAGGCCCCTCTTTTCAGTCGCCATGATCATTGAATAAGGTGGTCATGCTGGACAAGTCCGCACATCTGCACAGCTGTCGTGACTCTGTGGACCCTCCTTGGGGCGGCTGTGACGCTACCCCAGTCACAGGCGCTGCGCAGAAGAAGCAGCTGCGCCGTGCTGTGGACAAGATCTTCGCTTTCGATCAGATTTTGGCAAAATTCCGGTTGAAAGCCAGTGGGATTCTCATTGGCAACGTAATATAGGGGCATTAATATTTGCCGATACTATTTTGGCGGTTCCTGGTTGAATTGCAACTAAATAAAGCCCCTATATTATTCAAGTCCGCCTCGGGCGCAGGAGCACCAACAACCGGAGAGCAGGGACAGTTTGACCGAGCCTTTCTTGGTGCATGCAACTTGTTCTTGTCTTGGGGGAGCCCTAAACCCTAAACTCTGGCAGAGACCTTGCGAATCAGTCGGAAAAAGGAGCCAACAAAAAAAAAAAACCTAAACTCTAAACCCTAAACCTTTAGCTCGCTCCAAAACCACCAGGCTCCCAAGAAGGGAGCATGGCCCAAGTGACGGATCTCCCCACAGCTTTGGCCGCCCCAACCGGTCCAGCGGGGCAGTCTCTGGCCCTAAGGCTCCATGTACCCATATAGAAGGTACTTAGGCCTTAAAGTACCCATATAGGGACCCCGTTAAGGCCTAAGTACCTACTATATGGGTACATGGAGCCTTAGGGTGGTTATGCGAACCCTAAAACGGTTTAGGGTTTAGGGTAAACCCTTCAGGGTAAACCCTAAACCCTAAACCCTGAACCCCAAACCTTGCACCCTAAACAGCATTCGAATGGAAACTAGGCCCTCACAAAAAAGCCTGTTTGAATCATTCAGGCTCCTATGCTAGCGTTTATGACGGTGGTACAAGAATGGGACGATCACATCGGAGAGGATTTGTGCTGAGAAGGGCGGGAGCGGCGAGGCGGTGTTCCCAGAGCCTCCAAAACCCCTTAATTAAGGAATATACCTTAAATCTAATTAGGGTTCCTATTATGTATATTCCTTAATTAAGGGGTTTTGGAGGCTCTGGGTTCCTTGTGCAGGATGCCACGGCCTACCGGACCTACCAGCCACTGCACGGTGCAAATTGTGCAGACATCGGGGCCGTGTGTGTCAAAACGTAATGTTGAAGCACCAGTTCCCCTTTCGTTGGGCCCTAAACCCTAAGGTTTTGAGTTTTGACCCCTTCGCAAGTGTCAGAATTGGAAATTGAAATCTGATCCATAGCTCTTACAACCAAATTTCCCCCAAACCCTAAGCCCTGAACGCGACAGGTGACGGATCCGCCGAAGAAAGTCTACAAGAACGTGGAGGATGGATCGCGTGCGCAGAGCTCAGCAGCCTCTGCGGTGTTTCTTTAGGGACCCAAAAAGCACATAAGCATAAGCATTTTATAGGGATGTCCTTACCTTATTGGGCCTCATTATAAGGGGGTTTATATGGGATATCCCTATCCTAATTTTTGCTTATGTGCTTTTTTGGGGCCCTATTTCTAGGCTTTAGGGTTCAGAGTTTGGGTGCATCGTAACGGCTTGGGGTTAATGCAGGAACCTGGTCAAGAAACCCTGGGCCCATAACCCCCAAGTAGTAGGATTCGTATAAGGAACCCTAATAAAGGCCCAAGGTTTCTTAATCAGGTTCCCACATGAAGGGTTCAGGGTTCAGTTTTTTGTTCGGGGATATGGCCTGGGGTTATAGCAGCTTATTTGTCAGCTTTTACGGCTTGTGGCGTGGGACCAGGGTTTGTGGTTCGGGTTGTTTGTAAAGGTAGTGTTGCGTCGGGTTCTAGAGGGGTTATAGTGTGTTTAGGGCTTCTAGAAAGATTGGGAGCCTCCCCCCGTGCAGGTCCCCAAAATATCGATCATGCTCCTCATTTAGGGCTGGGGGTACAATGGCGGTGATGCTTTTAGGGTTTGGGGTAAACTGTCGATGCTCTTGATTTAGGGCTTGGGGTAAAATGTCGATGATGCTCTTTAGGGCGTGGGGTAACATGGCGATGATGCTCTTGATTAGGGCTTCGGGTAAAATGTCGATGGGGCTTTTAGGGCTTTCTGGTGTAATATCGATAATGCTGTTTAGGGTTTGCGACAAAATGTCGATGATGCTCTTCAGGGTTTGGGGTAAAATGTCGATGATGCTTTTAGGGTTTGGGGTACATCACGATGATGTTTTTTTTTGGGTGTGGCATAAAATGTCGATGATGCTCTTTAGGTTCCGGGGTAAAATGTCCATGATGCTCTTTAGGGTTTGGGGTAGACTGTCGATGATGGCCCTTAGGGTTTGGGGGAAAGAGTCGATGATGCCTTTAGGCTTTAGGGTTTAGGGTGGGGTGTCGTTGATGCTCCTTATATCGCTCGGGGTAAAATCTCGAAGATGCGGTGGGTAAAATGTCGATGATGCTTTTCAGGGTTTGGGGCAAATATCGATGATGCTCTTTAGGGTTTGGGGCCAGTGTCGATAATGCTCTTTAGGGTTTGGGGCAAAATGTCGATGATGCTTTTTGGGGTTTGGGGCACATATCGATGATGCTTGTTGGTGTCGGGGGTACAATGTCGACGATGCTCTTTATCTAGGGCTTGGGGGCGATGATGCTTTTCAGGGTTTGGGGGCAAACGTCGATGATGCTGTTTAGGGTTCGGGGTAAAATGTCAATGATTCTCTCTATTGAGGGCAAATGTCGATGATGCTTTTTAGGGTTTGGGGCACATACCGATGATGCTTCTGGGTGTCGGGGGTACAATGTCGACCATGCTCTTTATCTAGGGCTTGGGGGCGATGATGCTTTTCAGGGTTTGGGGCAAGCGTGGATGATGCTGTTTAGGGTTTGGGGGCAAAATGTCGACGATGCTGTTTGTTCAGGGCTTGGGGTAAAATGTCGATGATGCTTTTCAGGGTTTGGGGCAAACGTCGATGATGCTCCTTAGGGTTTCGGGTAAAATGTCGATGATGCTTTTTAGCTTTTGGGGCAAATGTCGCTGATGCTCTTCAGGGTTCGGGGCAAAATGTCGATGATGATTTTTAGGGCTTGGGGTAAAATGTCGATGATGCTTTTTAGGGTTCCGGGCAAAATGTCGATGGTGCTTTTCAGGTGGGGGGGGGGGGGAAATGTCGGTGGTGCTCTTTGTGTGGGGTGGGGGTAAAATGTAGGTGATGTACTTTTTTTCGGGCTAGGNGACTCGAAAATGCTTCTTGAAGAACTTGTGTTGTTTATTTAATTGTAAGGCCGTCGGTGGGTCGAGGGTTAAGGCTCGATGATATTTCATGTATCTTGGGGGGGCAAATCTCGATGATGCACTTTATAGGGTTTGGGGTAAAATGTCGATGATGCTCTTTATTTAGGGCTTGGCGTAAAATATCGATGATGCTCTTTAGGGTTTGGGGTAACATGTCGATGATGCTCTTAGGGTTTGGGGCAAATGTCGATGATGCTCTGTAGGGCTTGGTGTAAAATGCCAATGATATCCTTTAGGGTTTGATGCAAATTAGGGTTCAGGGCAAATGTCGCTGATGCTCTTTAAGGTTTTGGGGTAAAATGTCGATGACGCTCTTTAGCGTTGGGGGTAAAATGTCGATGATGCTTTTTAGGGTTTGGGGCAAATGTCGATGATGCTTTGTAGGTTTGGGGCAAATGTCGATGATGCTGTTTAGAGTTTGGGCAAAATGTCGATGATGCTCTTTATTTTAGTAAAATGTCGATGGTGTTCTGCAGGGTTTTGGGGTATAATGTCGATAGTGCTGTTTAGCGTCAGGGGTAAAATGTCGATGATACTCTTTAGGGTTTGCGGTAAAATGTCCATGATGCTCTTCAGCGCTAGGGGTAAAATGTCGATGATGCTCTTCATTTAGGGCTTGGGGTAAAATGTCGATGATTCTCTTAATTTCGGGCTTGGGGCCCGGGTTTAATTTGTCGATGATTCTTTTAGGGTTTTGGGTGAAATGTCGTTGATGCTTTCTAGGGTTTGGGGCACATATCGATGATGCTTTTGTCGGGGGTACACTGTCGACGATGCTCTTTATCTAGGGCTTGGGGGCGATGATGCTTTTCAGGGTTTGGGGCAAGCGTGGATGATGCTGTTTGGTCGGGGTAAAATGTCGACGATGCTCTGTATTCAGGGCTTGGGGTAAAATGTCGATGATGCTTTTTCAGGGTTTGGGGCAAACGTCGATGATGCTCTTTAGGGTTTGGGGCAAATGTCGATGATGCTTTTTAGGGCTTGGGGCAAAATGTCGATGATGCTTTTTAGGGTCTGGGGCAAATGTCGATGATGCTTTTTAGGGTTTGGAGCAAATGTCGATGATGCTGTTTAGAGTTTGGAGTAAAATGTCGATGGTGCTCTCTATTTTAGTAAAATGTCGATGATGTTCTTTAGGGTTTGGGGTAGAATGTCGATAATGCTTTTTAGGGTTTGGGGTAAAATGTCGATGATGCTCTTTAGGGTTTGGGGTAGATTGTCGATGATGCTCTTTAGCGTTGGGGGTAACATGTCGATGATGCTCTTCATTTAGGGCTTGGGGTAAGATGTCGATGATGCTCTTTATTTAGGGCTTCGGGCCCGGCTTTAGTCTGTCGATGATTCTTTTAGGGTTATGGGTGAAATGTCGTTGATGCTTTCTAGGGTTTGGGGCAAATGTCGATGATGCTTTTTAGGGTTTGGGGTAAAAAGTAGATGATGCTCTTTAGGGTCTGGGGTAAAATATCGACGATGCCCTCTAGGCTTTGATGCAACATGTTGTTGATGCTCTTTAGAGTTTGGCAACATGTCCATCATGTTCTTCAGGGTTTGGGGTAAGACGTCGATGACGCTCTGTCGGGTTTGGGGTAAAATGTCGATGATGCTCTGTGGGTCTTGGGGGTAAAATGTCGATGATGTTCTTTATGTAGGGTTTGGGGCAAATGTCGATTTTGGTGTCAAGAGTCGATGATGCTCTTGAGGGCTTGGGGTAAACTGCCGAAATGTCGATGATGCTTTTTAGGGTTTGGGGCAAACGTCGATAATGCTCTTCAGAGCTTGGTGTAAAATGCCGATGATGCTGTCTAGGGTTTCGGGGCAAGGGTAAACTGTCGATGATGCTCGTTAGGGTCTGGGGTAAATTGTCGATGTTGCTCTTTAGGGTTTGGTGCAAAAAGTCGATGGTGTTTTTCGGATTCGGAGTAAAATGTCGATGACGTTTTTTTTGTAGGGTTTGGCGTAGACTGTTGATGGTGCTCTCTAGGGTTTGGTGTAAATTGTCTTCGATACTTTTTAGGGTTTGGGGTAAAATGTCGCTGATGTTTCTGGTTTAGGGTAGGCTGTCGTTGATGCTCTTTATAGGGTTTGGGGTAAAATGTCGATGATGCTTTTTATGGTTTGGGGCAAATGTCGATGATGCTCTTTAGGGTTTGGGGCAAAATGTCGATAATGCTCTTTCGGGTTTGGTGTCAACAGTCGATGATGTTTTGAGGGCTTGGTGCAAAGTGTCGATGACGCCCTCCAGGGTCTGGGGTAAAATGTCGATGTTGCTCTGTAGGGATTGGCGCAAAAAGTCGATGATGTTTTTAGGGTTCGGAGTAAAATGTCGATGCTGTTTAGGGTTGGGGGTAATATGTCGATGATGCTCTCTACGGTTTGGGGTGCAATGTCGATGATGCTTTTAGGGTTTAGGGCAAATGTTGATGATGCTCTTTAGGGTTTGAGGAAAATGTCGACGACGCTCTTTTTTTTGGTGCTTGACATGTCGATGATGCTTTTTCGGTTTGGGGCAAATGTCGCTGATGGTCCTTTTAGGGTTTGGGGTAGAATGTCGATGATGCTCTTTACTCAGGGCTTGGGGTAAAATGTCGATGATGCTCTTTAGGGTTGGGGGTAAATGGCGATGATGCTCTTTAGGGTCTGGGGCAAAATGTCGATGTTGCTCTTTAGAGTTTGGCGCAAAAAGTCGACGATGCTTTTAGGGTTCGGAGAGGAATGTCGATGATGTTTTGTAGGGTTTGGCGTAGACATGCGTAGACTGTCGATGATGCTCTTTAGGGTTTTGGGTAAAATGTCGATGATGCTGTTTAGGGTTTGGGGTAAAATGTCGATGATGCTCTTTAGGGTCTGGGGTAGAATGTCGATGTTGCTCTTTAGGGTTTGGCGCAAAAAGTAGGGTTCGGAGCAAAATGTCGATAATGCTTTTTAGGGCTTGGCACAATTGTCGAGGATGCTCTTGAGGGTTTGGGGTACATGTCGATGATGCTCTTTATATGGGGTTTGGGGTAAAATGTCGCTGATGCTGTTTCGGGTTTACGGTAGGGTGTCGTTGATGCTCTTTACAGGGTTTGGGGTAAACTGACGATGATGCTCTTTAGTGTTTGGTGTAAAATGTCGATAATGCTCGTTAGGGTAGGGGGTAAAACTTCCATGATGCTTTTAGGGTTTGGCGTAGAATGTCGATGATGTGCTTTAGGGTTTTGGGTAACATGTCGATGATGCTCTTTAGGATTTGGGGTAAATGTCCATGATGCTCTTTAGGGTTTGGTGCAACATGTTGTTGATGCTCTTTAGAGTTTGGCAACATGTCCATGATGCTATTTAGGGTGTGAGGTTAGAATGTCCATGACGCTCTGTCGGGTTTGTTGGGGCAAATGTCGATGCTCTTCGGGTAAGTTGTCGATGACACTCTTTAGGGTTTGGGGTAAACGGTAAAATGCCAATGATGCTCTTCATAGGGTTTGGGGTAAAATGTCGATCATGCTTTTTATGGTTTGTGGCAAATGTCGATGATGCTCTTCAGGGTTTGGAATAAAATGTCGATGATGCTCTTTAGGGTAAGGGGTAAAATGCCGATGATGCCTTTTAGTGTTTGGGGTAGAATGTCCATGATGCTATTTAGGGTGTGGGGTAGAATGTCCATGACGCTCTGTCGGGTTTGTTTGGGGCAAATGTCGATGCTCTTCAATTTAGGCCTTGGGGTAAAATGTCTTTGATACTCTTTATTTAGGGTTTGGGGTAAAATGCCAATGATGCTCTGTATGGTTTGGGGTAAAATTTCGATGATGCTCTTGAGGGTTTGGGGTCACATGTCGACGATTCTCTTTAAGGTTTGGAATAAAATGTCGATGATGCTCTTTAGGGTTTGGGGTAAAATGCCGATGATGCCCTTTAGGGTTTGGGGTAAAATGTCGACGATGCTTTTTGGGGGTTTGGGGTAACATGTCGATTATGATTTTTAGGGTTTGGCACAAAATGTCGGTAATGCTCTTAAGGAATTGGGGAAAAATGCCGATAATGCGCGTTATGGTTTGGGGTTTGGGGTTGCATATTGCGACACCTCATTTTTCCATGGCAGGAACCCATACAGGTTGCGAATAAGCACATGTGCAAACTACGGCTTTGGTTTTGTTGCCATTGGGTGCCTCTGGTTATGTATGTCCGTGTGTGTAGATACGTGTACAGATGTATGATATGTATCTGTCTTTCCGTCTGTCCATCCATGGATCCATCCGTTCGTCCATATGTCCGTCCATCCATCCATCCCTCCGTCCATCCTCCATCCATCCCGCCAGCCAGCCAGCCAGCCTGCCGTCGATCTACCTTTCTATCTATTATCTGTGTATCAGTCTATCAACCAATAAATCAATCAGTCTGTCTGTCTGCCTGTCTGTCTGTCTGTCTCTGTCAGTGTACCTGTTTGTTTGGCTATCTGCCTATCTGTCTATCCACATCTACATATACACACACATGCCTACCTATGACCTACCTACCTACCTACATACCCACCTACCCACAGTCACATACATCATGCACACATCGACATTAGCGGACGCACATACCTAGCTCCTTACGGACACACATGTAAAGTTATTGACGGTGACCACGCTGAGTTAGTACGAGTGTTATCGTTACTATCGCTATTCTTCTTGCGTGCACATGTATCGCCCATTCGGGTATGCGCATTTGTGGATTTCTGGTTCTGGGGCTTTTGCTGCTTGTTCAGCAGGCGCTGATATCCAAGAATCTCCTGGTGGACTGGGACACCTGGATGCTCAAGGTGATCCAGCTGTGCCCCAGCTTTATCTCTCCAAACCCTAAACTCCAAACCCTAAACCCCAAACCCGAAACCCTAAACAAACGGTTCTGCAAAAAAAACCCTGAATGTTTTGCAGGGGGGATAATATAATGGGCCCCAAAGCCCTATTCTAATTATTAATGCCCCTATATGATAGAACCCTACTATGAATCCCTTATAGACCCCTGTAAGGAACCGTTTCAAGGAACCTTATTCTGATTATTAAGGCCCTATAGTAATTCTAAAGTCCGAAGGACCCGAAACCCCAAAAGTTTGGAGGTCTTTATCACGGATTTTCATGTACAATAGGGTTTAGGCTTTAGGGTTGTGTTAGGAGGTTGGGAAGCTCAGTTGCAGAGCCGAGGGTTTATCAGGAGTCAAAGGTTCGGCTTTGATGTTTGGGCTTTGGGGATTGTATTTTCGGATTTAGGTGGTTTTTCCCATAGTATGAAGGGGTCTGTTGCGGCTGATTGGGGTTTGCGGCTCATGTTCAGACCATTTGGATATCACAAACTTACCTTCCTTTGGTTTAAAAGCATTGTCTCTCGGATTTGTCGAAGAAGTCCTACTTCGAGCGAAGCCCCAGGCTAAAGATGTACACATGTTTGCATGCAAACCCGTACCTGTCCCCCTGTGATCATTAGGGTTTAGGGTTTGGGTTTTAAGGCCATATGGGAGTTTCCAAAAATGGGGGACCCTAACAGGTACCCCTAATTTTCGGAAACTCCCATATTGCATTCCTGTCCGGTTTGGGTCGTGGGGCGCTGAAAGGCACGCAGAGCAGAGTAAGGATGGACTTGCCGTTTTAGGGGCCGCGAATCTCAAATGCACACAAGGAGCACTAAACCCTAGGCCCTGAGCTCTAAACCCTAAACCCTAAAGCCTTACACTGATGTTCAGCTTTGGAGCCTTCGACAAACAGCAGATGCAATACCAAACCTCCACAGCCTGACCCTAAGGGTCCATGTACCCAAATAGTACATACATTGGCCTTAAAGTAGGCCCTATATAGGTACATTGGGCCTAAAGTATATACTATTGGGGTACATGGACCCTTAGGGTGAAGCCCTTCAAGAAGGACATCCCTACAGATCAGCTATAGGGGCCTGAATAATTACCTGTACTATTTTTTTTTTGGGGGGGGTTCCTTAGGTCATTTATGTTATACTGGGCCCCAAAATCCTATTCTGATTATTAGGGCCCCTGTATTAGGGCCCTGCGTCCAACAAACCCCAAGCGAAAAGACAAGAAGCCAAACCTGCAAGCCTTCAGCCCTAAAGGTATGAGACCTCCCTTGTGCGACATGGCTTCATGCTGGTCGGCCCCACTCTCTGCGAGGGGCCCCAGAAGCATGATTTCGGCATCAGCCTCTGGATGTGCATCTTCATGAAGATGCTAAAGAAGATGATGATCATTATGGTGGCTGCTACTGCTACCACTGCTATCACTGCTATCACTGCTACTACTGCTACCACTTGCAATGACCAAGTGCAGTGACCAGGTACAGTGGGGGACAGAATCGAATCAGTGACCAGGTAAGAGACGGCATTCAGTCTCCATGCGAGCCACATCGAAATCTCGCCCGAAGAGTGAAGCACAGATCACGGACACATGTTTCGACTTCTGTCCGAAACATGCCCCACCCGACGTGTTGCATTCATGCCTGAAGTTCGGCATGTTCCAAGTTTGCAATGTCTGGCAGAAGGACAGCCTTAAACGCCACACCCGTGGCTCGAAAGCATCGTGCTTCTTCTTGGTGAAGCTTCAGGGCGACAAATCGAAAGTCCCCGATTCCCTTCATGATCCCTTTCGCCTGGAGAGGTGCTTGATCGAGCATCTTCGGTGAATGCAGAAAAAATTAACTAGTCATTCGCGGTGAAATGGTGGACAACTCCTGCTGTGATAATACATTTTGCCTTGGCAGCTGCAGCTGCATGAGGGTCAAAGCAACTTTAACTATACGCTCTGAGAGGAGTTGCGGAAGTCATGTGTTCACGTTGCAGTGCGCATCTGGCGGTACAGCTTGCTTTTGTGCGTTTGTGTGCCTGTGACGAGATCTTTTTGAACTTGACAGCTTTGGCTGGCGGTGGCATCAAAACGTTTTAATTAAACTCCAACGCCTGTGTGTAGTTGCATGGCATATTTGGTCGAGTTCATGGNTGTGCCTGTGACGAGATCTTTTTGAACTTGACAGCTTTGGCTGGCGGTGGCATCAAAACGTTTTAATTAAACTCCAACGCCTGTGTGTAGTTGCATGGCATATTTGGTCGAGTTCATGGATAGACCACGGATAGACCTGTCTGGTTGATTCTTCGAAAACCTTGAGCACCTGTGACGACAACGACTTTTTCCTTGACAGCTCTTGCTGGTGATAGCTCGAACAACTTTAATATACTCCGAGGTTCTCGACATCATGACATGAGACGGGCCATCTTGTCGAAAGGTTGTTTTCTGCCAATATTCAGCAAGTCCTCTTTTCCCTTGATGATCCCTTTCGCCTGGAGAGATGCTTGATCGAGCGTTCTCTGTGAATGCAGAGCCAAACTAGTCATTCGCTCTGAGGAATGGGAGAGTTGAACCGGTCGAGATTGGTGCATAGTCCCGCCACGATGAGGCGTCGTGCAGTACCACCCTTATCCTCTGTTACCACCCGTTGAGGACGACTGATGCTACATTTTGCCTTGACAGCCGCAGCTGCATGAGGGCCAAAGCAACTTTAACTATACGCTCTGAGAGGAGTTGCAGACCTCATGTGTTCACGTTGTGGCACATCTGGCGGCACAGCTTGCTTTGGTGCGTTTATGTGCCTGTGACGAGATCTTTTTGAACTTGACAGCTTTGGCTGGNCTCTGAGAGGAGTTGCAGACCTCATGTGTTCACGTTGTGGCACATCTGGCGGCACAGCTTGCTTTGGTGCGTTTATGTGCCTGTGACGAGATCTTTTTGAACTTGACAGCTTTGGCTGGTGGTGGCATCAAAACGTTTTAATTAAACTCCGAGGCCTGTGCGTAGTTGCATGGCATGCTTGGTCAAGTTCATGGATAGACCCGTTTGGTTGGTTGTTGGAAAAACTTGAGCACCTGTGACGACAACGACTTTTTCCTTGACAGCTCTTGCTGGTGATAGCTCGAACAACTTTAATATACTCCGAGGTTCT
>BGNK01004329.1:500-56054 GCA_003297005.1 Symbiodinium sp. clade A Y106
CCCAACCAGCAATAGCCATGGAAGGGGGCGCAGCCGACCGCAACCACAGTGGGGAGGGGCAGGGGGGAACCCACACCACAGGGAACCACAGGGGGAGGGGGGATACCATGGGGTGGGGCGGGGAGGGGGGGCCTAGCAGCGCTGCACCATATATGCCACCAGCATTTGTGACTTTGGGTACTTAATTCCGTAATAGTAGTATATATGGACCCTCTGGGTATGTGGACCGGTAGGTGGAGGAGACGATGGAAGCAGCTACGGAGGCCCCTTCAGCAAGGGCCGGCCTCCATGGGCTCAGTGGCTGATATCAGCATGATACACACAGACGTCGGGATAGTTCCGTAAGTTAGGATTTATTTCGACAGTCGTGCAAGAGTCAGATGGACCCTAGTTTGCACAACTGGCACGGCTGTGCACGAAGCATGCTGGCAATTATACTGTGGACCCTGCAAAGCACCCAGTCAATCGACTGCGCTGTTCTACCTGCTGTTGGTGGTGAATAGTGTGATGCTGAGCACGTTAAGCCACATAAGACAAGGCTCAAGGTGAAACGTGGTTCTAGTCGGGCACAATCCAAAGAACCTCGGCTCCTGCGCCGACAGAATGCATCTGTTAAACAACTACACCAGAAATATGTGATGTAACAAACCTCTGCAGGGCTGGATGTTTACATCTGGTAAACCAGAAACTCACAGCCCGACACCTGAACCCTTTTTTTCCTAAATGACGAGACTCTTGCGCTAGTTCCATTGTATAACCTTTGGAGCTCGGAGTGCAGAAGATCTCAACCCTAAAGCCATTGATTCCTAAACCATCAAATCCTAAGCCTTAACCAGTAAACCCTAAATCCTGGGTCCTAGCTGAATCATTAAAACAAACCCGAAGCCCTAAACACCAAATTGTCACATAAGGAGCTTCTTGAGTCCGACCCTGAACGAAGGGTTACGGCTTAGGCTTTAGCGCTTATAGTTTGGGGGTTTACAGCAGAAGCCAGAAAGTTGGAACATCGTTAGCCTCCTGCCCTTGAAGTAAAGTATAGGGAACCCCAGCATGAATCATCCTAAATCTATGTTCCAACTTTCTGGGGTTCACTATAGGGTGAAGCATCTTTAACCCAGTGGCGGCCCGGATCTCTTACGCTCTCGGATGTTGCCCTTTCCCAAAGGGTCCTGTCCATGGTCCTATCGATGTCTATATGTTATAAACATAGAGCATGTATACACATAAGTATTTACGCATGTACGGATGTATGTATGTATCTATGTACCATGTTCCCTAACTATATGTTTAGATGTATACGTATGCACACGTACATGTACATGTGTATGTGAATGTCTCATATATATATATGTATATATGTATATATGTATATATGTATATATGTATATATGTATATATGTATATATGTATATATGTATATATGTATATATGTATATATGTATATATGTATATATGTATATATGTATATATGTATATATGTATATATGTATATATGTATGTATGTATATATATATATATATATAGTGCAGGTTTGCACGTTTTTCACATTCAAAAGAGATTCCCATGTAGGTTGTATATGCACGCTGTAAGCCCGGAGTATGTACTACAGCGGTACATGGACACTTCGAGTCAGTTCACATCTTGGCCTGTGGCCAACAAGCGAAGGGTTCAGGGCTGTAGGGTGTGAGGACAGGCTCGAAAGCGGAGCTGTCCAAGGTTATGGCAAAGCCAATGCAGCAAGCCCTAAAGCCCAAACCCTAAAATCCAAAATCTAAGCCCTAAACCCGATAAGCCCTAAAACGTATAAACACTACACCCCAAACCTGCTATGGTTCAGGGTATTTGGGTCAGGCCTTGGTCGACCATGCATCATGAAGCAATGGTTGTTCCTGTGCAGGCTGCAGCTTCCAAGGCTGCGCATCTCGCAGAAGAGGAGGCAGAGGCGACTTCTTCGCGTCTTCGAGGGTGTAGTATTCAGCTTCACGACAG
The DNA here is from genome assembly GCA_003297005.1 of Symbiodinium sp. clade A Y106. NCBI lineage: Eukaryota > Dinophyceae > Suessiales > Symbiodiniaceae > Symbiodinium > Symbiodinium sp. clade A. The sequence goes on from BGNK01004329.1 coordinate 2,490, forward strand.
CAGTGACAAGCCCCGAGCAAACACAAAACAGCATTTCCACCACCTCTAGGCTAGAACGTCCTCATCGTTTTTTCTGTAATTAAACACAGCCCAAAAAACTTTTGCCAGCCGGTACAGCCTGGAGCCTCAGGGAGAATTAGCCCGTGGGTTTCATCTGCAAACCTGATCCGAAGTTGGTAGTTCTGACACTGCAAGTACATATATATATATATATATATATACATATGTATGTATGTATGTATGTATGCATGTGTATGTTTATGTGTATGTATGTGTGATTGCACATACAATAAGGGTTGAACTTGAATGTCCAAACAAATGGACCAGAATGGGATGCAGTGTACGTCAGTTTGCTGCCTTGCATGTCGATGTATTGCAGTGCATTTAATGCCAGGTGTGTGCGCGTGCAGGCGTGCATGTTTGTCTGTGTGTGTGTGTGGGTGGGCCTATTTGTTTGTCTGTCTGCCTGTTTGCCTCTAAATGTGTGCATGTGTGTGTGTGTGTCTTTGTTTGCGGATTGTGTCCAGACTTAGTCAGACGTATAGTATGTGTCAAGGACTTCCTAGTGAATGGACTGCCCGCTTACACCACAGCTCAACAGGCGATGCGCGGTAGGAGCGACGAGCCTTCATCCAAAATTGCAAGGTAAAGCCCATGGCATTTCAAGGTGAAGCAGTTGAAGGGCTTGGAGGCTAGGCACGAATCCAGCCGGGACACGAACTATGAAAGAGCCAAATCCTCCAAGCAGGAGCCACCTTAAACCGTAGATTACTTCTTTTTTGTTTGCCGTGAAGCTTGTTTGGAGAGACTTAGACAACCCCGAAAGCCCAAAACCCTAAACCCTCTCTAAGCTCCCAGTGCAAAATCAGGAGGCACAGCAACGCCGGGAAGCCGAGGACGAAGCCAGGATCCCGCAGCTGAAGAGTCCACGTTGCTGTGCTTGGGCGTCTTGAGGTGTAGGGCTTGAGGTTTAGGGTTTAGGGGGCTTAATGGTTTAGTGAGCAACGGGTTTGTTCAGGGTTTGGGGGGTGGGTGTGGAATTTAGCCTTCAGGTTTTAGAGTTGGAGGTGTGCCAGACTCCTGAGCCCTAAGGCCTTGCTTACGCCCTAGCCTAGTGATTCCAGGATGATGATTAGCAGCCCAACCCTAAACCCTAAACCTTGAACCCTAGACCCTAAACCCTAAACCCTGAACCCTAAACCCTAAACCCTAAACCCTGAACCCTAAACCCTAAACCCTAAACCCTAAACCCTGAACCTTAAACCCTAAATCCTAAACCAGCCCAACATCGTTCAATTCGCGACTACCCGAAAGCCCTGAGTCTCCAAGGGCCTCAATGAAGGAAGCACAAATGTCCTGAAGCTCTAAGCCTAAACCCCTGAACCCGACAAACCACCCCTAGGGCTCGGCTTTAGATCTCGCAGAAGTATGTTGGGATACCTACCGGTGCCAGTTACCGAACTCTAACTGCCAGTTGGCTGCCCTTTTGGTGTCGGGTGGGCTATGCACGGTGGAGAAACACTCGCGGCAGCGATTGAGGGGTTGGGTTTCATTCAGCTTGAAGATATCGGTCTTCCTGGGTTTGGAAGTTCTAAGACCTAGGGTTATGACTTCATCGAAGATCTTGAGGTGTGCAGAACCCTGAACCCTTGAATGGTAGACCCGAGACGCCTAAACCAGTCCTATCGTATGCTCCTAAAGCCAAAGCCTGGGGCGGAGGAGGCATGCGGAAGAAGAAGCTCAGCGAGAGCTTCGTGTCGCAGAGGAGGTGGGGATCATACAGTTATTCGTAAACCTGTGTGTGTGTCTGAGAACATATGTATATATATATATATACACACATGAATACATGGCATGCATACTTGCATACATGCATGCATACATGCGTGCATGCATACATACGTACATACATACATGCAAACATAAATACATATGCATCGGTTCAAGCATTAACTAATTAAGTTGTTTTCACACATTCGTCGTTCACACATGCAGACCTACCCGTGCTATGCTCATTTGCGTGCACAGATGTGATTCTATGCGCATGGTGCGAAACATGCAGGTGGTACACCGTCTTGCCGGTAAATAAAAGACAAATGCACGGATCGATCGATATTGGAGCTATATACTTCATGTGATGACATCAGAACCTGTCGGGGTGACACACTACTAAAGCGATCTGCGGCCTGGGGGCTCAACAGATTTCTGATATAGGGGCTTAGATAATTTAATTACCAAAACTATATTGGGGGTTCCTTATTTTAATTATAGTATGACGGGCCCCAAAACCCTATTCTAGTTATTAAGGCCCCTATATTACTTGAAGAGTGGATTGGCACCACCTGAGACACCTACCTCCAGGATCGCGGTGATGTAATCACTCGGGCCACCTGTCCGTCTATCCAACTCTGTTTAGCAAGGAGATTGAGATTTCGAGTGGGAAGGCGGGATAGGGGGAGAGAGAGAGAGAGAGAGAGAGAGAGCGAGAGAGAGAGAGAGAGAGAGCGAGAGAGAGAACGCTTTGTCAGTTTGTGAGATACTTGGTCACATCGGTCTTTCGTTTGTTGGTTCGTTCGTTCGCAAGTAATTAAGTAAGTAAGTGGATCAGTTAGTTAATAGTCGCTTAGCCAGTTGATCAGTGAGTACCTTCACATGCGTGGCGTCTCCGTGATTCCCACATAGCATCCGAAGCAGAACTGTGCAGCTCGCAGCACATTTAATTTGCCGACTATTGTCATCTACTGACTGCAGCCCGCAAGGCTCCCTATAGACGTGCCAAATCTCTAGATAAATGAATAAACCTCTCTCTCTATATATACATATATATACATGGGACTGCAGGTGCATGACAAGGAAGCAATGGGGTGTGCATGCATGAGGAAGCCCGACATTGCTTACATGGTATTCGCGGTGTAGGGGCTCAGGATAATCGAGAGGTCTGAATAATTGGAAACATATCACAGGGTCCTATACTGGACTGCGACAGACCTATTGCCGTTCTTACGTCCCTTGCATTACGTCTTCTCTCTACGTGTCGAAGACCCACCAAGAGATACAATCTTTAACTCCGACACGAAGTCGAGGCATTAACTGCCGCCTCAAGCCTTTCCCCCCCAAAGTTGCCGGTGCTCCAGTAGCAGTAACAGCAGTAGTAGTAGCAGTAGTAGTAGCAGTAGCAGTAGCAGTAGCAGTGGCAGTGGCAGTAGCAGTGGCAGTAGCAGTAGCAGTGGCAGGAGCAGCAGCAGCAGCAGCAGCAGCAGCAGGAGTAGTAGTAGTAGTAGTAGTAGTATCAGCAGTGACTGGTGTAGAGGTTTCACGAGCAGGCAGCGCGACGCAGGGGAGAGGAGGAGGTTGAGGAGGAGCAAGCCAGGCAAGTTGCTTTTTGTCGTTGAAGGCTGTGGGTGTAAGGGTTTAGGGTTTAGGAGGGTTTGGGGGTGTTTAGGGTTTTGGGGTTTCGGGGATTTTAGGGGTTTAGAGGGCTTAGCCTGAGCGTCTTTCCCCAAAGGTTCGCGCTTGCGTCGACGAAACATCTGTCTTGCTTGTGCGTTCCGTGCTAGCCGGCTGCTTGATGGTGCTTTCCAGACATCGGCTTCATTCCCCGAACCCAAGTCCCTAAGCTAAAACCTGATCCCCCTTTGATAATTAGAATAGGGTTTTGGGGGTCTACTATGCTTATTCGCCGAATATTTACGCATACTTGACACTTTGGGATGATCTTATCCCGAATATAACTGAAAGTTTAAACTGTTCATGGGTATATGAACGAAGATACTAACGATATAGCTACTATAGTTATGTCGGGGCGATGAGGAGTATCAGAGGACGCCTCATTCAGATCCCCGTCCGGTGAACATAAGACCGCAGCGTTTGCGCCATGAGCACTTCCGACAGTGATCAGGATGAGTCGGCAGAACTAGGTTGTGTTCGACGGTATCTCGAGCTGTACGAAGTCCCGAAGAAGGTTCGCATCCACGCCCCGCCCCTGCAAGTACCACGAATCGTGGCAACTTTGCTGGTGACGCTTGTCGTGGTCTTGTGGCTGATTACGGGGCTTCGTTTCTACGAGCTGAATGATATTTCGATCTCAAATTCCTTCCTTCAGCTCGCTCCTCCATTTGGTGTGTTGGCTTGCGATGGCTTCGATTTCAACTGCGACGACATACCGAACAAGAACAATAGCCTTCCTAGTTATTGCATGGAAGCTGCGTTGAATCGCACGCAGGCTGTCTTGCGTCACGATTTCTTCTCACAGACGAACGGGTACAACAAGGATCGCTGGCCGTTCGGACGACCGGATGTCACAGCAGTGTGCAAGCGTTTCGATGCCAATGACGTGCTGGAAGAAGAAGGGAAGCCTCTGATCATGACAGCGCGGACGGTGGTGCCACAGAGTAGGTGCAACGACAATGCTGGTTCGGGATGCATCTGGCGAAATGCTTCTCAGCATTCCTTCATTTTACGCTTCAGTTCTATGTTCCTGGTGAACTTTGCACCTACAATATAGAGGCCGAAAAAATTACCAATACTATTTTTTGGTGGTTTCTTATTGCAATTATTATAGTATAGTGGGCCCCCCAAAACCCTATTGTAAGTATTAAGGCCCCTACATTACATGTCTTGGCTGAGCGAAGGTCGATTTCTCAGTGGAGTTCGTGGAAGATGTGGAGACATTCTGGCTCGTTCTCCGTCATGAGGCCCTCAACCCTAAACCCTTAAACCGCCCAAGCCTAACTTTAAATCCTAAGCCCGTCAACCCTGAACCCTAAATCACGCCCTAAACCCCAATAAGCCCTTGACCTCATAAACCCTAAGCCCTACCTAGACCCCCCAACTACCCTTTATAGTAGTCCCTCATTACCTCATTAAAGGGTACTTGGGGGGTCCTGGTAAACCCTTCAGTCCAACATCCTTCAGCCGTTTCAACCCTACAGGTCATGGCCGGGGGCGTCCACCTTAGAAGTCCGACCAGCGCTGGATATGTCGTGGTCAATGGAATCTCGGTAAATGTCCTAAAGGGGCTGCAAGACCCATACATGTGTGTATATATATATATATAGAAATTATGTGTATATATATATGTTATATATTATATATGTATATATGTATCTACATATATATTTTATATATATGTATACACATGCAGGCATGCATACATACATACATGTAGGTATTTTACAAAATCATTGCATGTTCAGGGTTGAGGCCGCTTTAGGGCGTGGTGTTCAGGCCGCGGGATACCTACAGCAACCACAACAGTACCTCTTCGAATAGAAAAGGTTAAACTTAGTTTGTGGACCGTGTAGGTAGTTAGGACCTTTCGGGTTTGATGTACCAAGAAGGTTTAGGGTTTAGGGTTTAGGATCCCGATTGTGCAGGCTTTTCGCATTCCAGTGCAGGCAAACATTTTGAATGGACCGCCGAGGACAGACGTTCCGATTGCATTGCACTCATAGTGCCTGCAAAGAAGCAGGCATTCAAAAGAATTCCGGTGATGTGCCGTCCTGCAAGAGTCTTGCCGGTGGCAAAGCGTGCTTCAGTTCTACGTATGCCGACTACCTCTCTCTGGACCTCGTTCTGCAGGCAGCCAATGTAACCTTGGAGTCTCAGCATTCTGATATATGGGAGTTATGTTGAATTGTATTCTGTTCTTTTGTATGATATTACATTGTATGATGTTAGATTTTATTATACTGTACTATTTTGTTAATACTATACCCTTCTACACATAGTTTTATACTATACTGATTGACCAGGGGTCCCCTGTCAGAATGCCAGCGGACCTTGCCAGGAAGCCATGCCGGACTTTTCGAAAACTCAGGTTCCATACCCAACATACCAGTAGCTGTAGGAAGGCTGCCCAAGGTTAGTTAATGTAGGGTTCAGGGGTTTAGGGTTTAGGATTAGGATCTAGGGTTAGCCTGCTGAGCTTGCAGGAAGTACATTCTGAGCCTTTAGACCTCACCAGCGCAGATGCCTTAGAAGTTTTCCGCGGCCTCTCGTGCCTCGAAGTCGAATAGACTTTCTGTACGCCTTAGTATTCGGCACTGCAAGCATTGATGTGAAGGCTGCTCTTCAAGACTAGTATAGGCAGAAGCGGTCCCGTTGCATGCGGCAGAAATGCCACGTACCCTTACAGTGAACCCCAAACGGGAGGCACTTAACCTAAAACCCTCAACTCCAGAACACCCTAACTCTCGTTTAGACTACGTACACACTGGGAGACCGTCTAAGCCCTTAAGTCACTTAAGTCCTTCAAGCCTATAAACCTCATGCCCTGAACCCACAAACGTTGTGCGCTGCAAGTTCTTGATCTTCGGCCCAAGCTGCACCTGCTGCCCTAAACCCTAAAGTCTACCGCAAACCCTAGACCCTAAACCCTAAACCCTACACTCTAAATCCTAGACCGGGCGAGCCGACATTCGAGTACCCCAATGCCCTCAGCGCTCCGCAACAGCGGCAGATGCCCCGACGAAAACCAGCCAAACTAGACTCCCTAGACCCTTAATCGAATAAAACCACGTCGACGAAGCCATATATTACAATACTATATTATATATGTATATATATATATATGTATAATATATATATATATACTATATAATATATTATATATTATATATTATATATTACATATTATCTATTATCTATTANTTAAATATTATATACTATATATATATATACATTATATGATATTATATTATATTATATTGTATATATATATATATATACATACTCAGGACTCCCTGCTTCGCATGCCGGGAGACTCACACCGGCAGTCCGAGCCGCAGATCTCTCGTCGCTACCTTGGGGCCTCCATCGCCATCGACATCCGCTACACAAACACTGCTCCTCGCTGAACCCAAAGGGTCCTAGGTACTGTTATGGGATACTGCCCCAAGTCAGAATAGTAATTCCTAACTACTATATAGGCACTTTGTACCCTTTGGGGAATTCAGGCTTATAAAACCCTCAAACCTAGAAGCCACATGCATGAGGCCCAAATCCGCGATGTGGCTAACTACGTAAACCTTAAGTGCCCGTGTACATTTCTATGATGACCATATATCATTATACATTCTGGCCTGTTCCTATATAGCTGTTAATAGTAATAATAATATGTATGTATGTATATATATATATATATGTGGACATGTACAGGGCTTGAAAAAAGCTTGAAAGCCGGGTCGGCGCTCATCCTATGGTTTGAGCAGACCAATGTCCGGGCTGGGTTGAGGGTGATGGCTGTTGAAATGCACCCAACTGTCCTGTTCCTCGCCCAGATCTTTCGGGCTCAGCCTGTAACCCGGCCCTCTTAGCACAAAACCTCCAAACCAAATCCCAAAAAACCCTGAATCCCTGCTCAAAACCTTTACCCAAAGGCCCCAAAGTAGTTCCTTTTTGGGGCTACCTTATAGAATTCTAAATATGAACCCCCAAAAGGAACTACTTTGGGGCCTTTGGGTAAAGCTTAAGAAACCCCGTTCCTATGCACGGCGCCAAGGATCCGCTTTCTCTCTGGCAGTGGCCCAACCCCGGCTTAAAAGGCTTCCACGAGGGTATTACGCAGCTCACTGTACGCTTAAATAGGGGTATATGGCACCGCATAGTTGGTATTTAGGGTCTAGTAGAGGGTAGATGGAGGGTCTGGGTATTACTGTATGCTGATATTGTGATGGGGCGGTAGTTTGTGCAGTTCCTCTACGGCTGTTGGTTTGGGTGTTTGTGTTGGGACTCGCTAAGCGTCCAAGCACCTTTATCGCGTATACTTTGGCCTCAGAGGGATCTCTATATGGGCACTTTAAATCGGAAGTATATACTGTAATAACGAATATAATCTACGCAAGTCTACCAAAATATGTTAAAAGCTAATCATGTAAGACAATCAAACAGATGGTATAGTATACATGGCATAAGCGGTTATACAATAATTTGATCTGATACATTGTACAATGCTATGTCATGATATGATATGATATGTTACAGGTACACTCACACAGACAGACTCTTAGAAGCCAAGTGCAGCGGGGCTGTAGCCAACTACTGTTGATGGACAAAATCCTGCATGACCCTAAGGGCCTTAAACTATGGGAATTATGGTATATTCCTTATAATGGGTAATGCAGGGTTTATATCCCTAAACCCTATAGAGTCCTTAAAGGAGCCCCTTAAAGGTACCCTTATAGATCCCTTTAAAGGAACCCCAGGATTTTGTCCATCAACAGTATTATTCCGCTTGCTCTTGGGTCTTGCCAGGGCTCCGACTAGGAGCTCTGGCTCTTAACGTCCTGTTGCAGGGTTTAAAGTGCAGTCGCGTTCTGATTCTGCGGGATTTAGGGTTTAGGGTTTAGGGGTTTAGGGTTTAGGGTTTAGGGTTGATTTACGTGCGAATGTCAGAAACATATGCAACCGGGGCAAAAAAATGCAGAACGAGCAGAGAAAGTTTCGTCGACACGTGAGTGTCAGCAGAGGTGCTGGCGACTGAAAGTAACGTTCCCATAGCAGGCAGTAGATTTCCCTCTTGGAAAGCGCTTGATGGACTTGTTGTATTCTGCTGCAGATCTCCTTCCGAAGATCCCATGAGTCGATCTGCAGAAAACAGCCTGCACTCTCCGATGGAGTGGATTCAATATTTTCCCGACGCCATAAGGCCTAAGCCCCTAAACCCTGCACCCCAAGGCCCTAAGCCGTAAACTGCGATCCATTGAACAGTAAACCCTGAAGCCTAACTCTTAACCCCCAAAGCACTCCAAGCCCTGGCTCCGACCCTAGGTGCAGGGTTACAGGCTGCAACCCCTGGAGCCCAAACCTACAACGCGGGATTCAGGGTTTAGGGTTTTAGGGTTTAGGGTTTTGGGGTTTAGGGTTTAGGGTTGTATGCCAAAGCCACAAGATGACAAACCTGCACGGGACGAACTGGGGCTTCACAACAGGACAGCCATCACAACCTGACAGGCAGCTACGTCTACACCTTTCGGGCTATGGGCGACTACGCCCACGAGGTGTGTACGGATTGTGTAGAGTTGAGGCGTGCTTGGTCTCAGGGTGTATATGCCGATCCTGATGCCCGAAGCCCTACACATCGAAACGACAATTAGTTAGTTGAGATCGGCCAACCTGAACACGCAATCCTATCTGTTTCCACCAGGCATAGTGATCTTTGTGGCCACTTACGAAGTGTGACAGGCAATGGGCCTCTTCCCCGGTGGTCCGATTCAAAGGGAAGCTTGCAAAGAACAACTTCCTCTTGCCCAGGTGGACGTTGTTCATGAGCTGGATGGGGAGACCCGGAAGCTGATCCGAAAGTCTGGCATCAAGGTCTTCATCAGCTTCAGAGGGAAGCTTGCCAGACACCCGCCTTGATTCATGATTCCTGCACTAAACCCTAAACCCCAAGCCTATCTATCAACCAACAAATCAATCAACCAAGCAAGCTTTCGATCGTTCCTGCGGTCAGCCTATCAATCAACCAATCCGTCAACCAGTCAGTCATAAAGCCACCACCGATCAATCAGTCCGTCAACCAATCGGTCAAGAAAATAATCAATCAATCAATCAACCAATCAAGCGATTAATCCGTTAGAGGTTTGTTGTTAGGGTAATACCTACACATAGACCCTATAGGCCTAATTTACTAATACGTCCGAACGCATTGTGGACAAGGCTGGAATCCAGCATACGCCATCCAGAAGCTGGCCATTCTGAACGTGATTTGGGCCCTGACTTTGTGGCTGGGCTTCGGAGGTTGTAGCATTAAATGAAGCCCCGATGCCTATACCCGTAAAGGAGCCCTTAAAGGAACCCTCACAGGAACCCTTATAAGGTCTCGGGAAGCCCAGGGGGGCTTGGGGTGAGGTGGGCCGTGGACAGAGTGCTGATGTGGATGTATCGCTGGGTTCCATGTTTTCGGCACCTGCCATACATGAAGTCCTACTATGCCGATGCCCAAACGCCTTATCATGAGACTTGGCTGCAGTCGACTCATCTTTTCCTTTTTGCTTCCGCCCTTCGATGCGAGCCCCCGACAGCCGGCATAGGGTAAATTCAGGATTCTGAACTTGGGGGCAGAAATTGCCCCACCCTGCAGTTCCCCAAAAGTCTTAGCCGGTTTAGCTGAAAAAGATTCAAACTTTAAAGACTATGAGCCCTCACTAGCGCCCAGCCCTAAGCAGTGCTTCTGGTTCAGATGCTAGCAGATCCCCCGACTACCATTCCTGCATGGAATTAGGTCCCAGAAGACCATCCCTACTATGGTTTGGGGGACCTAATTCCAGTTTAGGGTTTAGGATTTAGGGTCCTAAACCCTAAACCCGAAACCCTCAACCCTTTAAACCCTAAACCCTAAAAACCCTAAACCCTAAAACCACAATGGTAGCAAGGACAAAGTGCTAGAGCAGCAGGAGACGGAGGCGACCCGGCTCTTGGGTTCGGAGTTTGGGGTGGGATTTTTTTTGACTTGACTTTAGGGGGGGCTTAGGGTTTAGGGTTTAGGTCATGGTAGGACTTAAGAGGCTGTGGGGTGTAAGGGGGGGGGGGCCTGTAGAGGTGCGGGCCTCATATGGGGCTTTACTTGCTTGGCAGCTGCTTCTTTTTCGGTCTGGAGTGCTGCATGGAGGACTACATGAAGCAGCATGCCCACAAGCATCGCAGCCGACAGCTGAGGGAAATGCCGCCTGCCGGAATTCAGTTTTTTACGAATTTTATAGGGTCAATATAGAAGCTTGAATCACTAGCAATACCCTTCCTAATGATTTGTTTAATTTGTTTACTCTGATAGTGCAACATAATCGAAGCTTTCTGTAGGAAAGCGCACGGCTAGCAGCTCAACATGCTGTTGGACAGACGGAATGACACTCTACGCATCGTGAGGTAAACTGCCGTATTTCCTATGAAAGCACGTTCGAAGCAATGTTAGTATATGGTATTGTCTCATATTGGGTTCTATCATGTCACTCTCTGTTAAACTATTGCAGTTCTGGGTGCTTCAGGAAATGCAGGATTCAGTCCAGCCGTGCGAAAAGAGGGAACTGGAAGCCCTGAGATCATCTCAGAGGATGTTCCCAAACCCCGAACCATAAACCCCTAAACCCTAAACCCTAAAAGGGTGTCGGTTTCGGGGTAGCTCTCAGATATACGCCTTCACAAAAAAGAGGTTGAGGGCTGCATGAGAAGTATACCTATAGTCTCCATTGTAGTTCCTTTGTCTTGATTCAACCATGTGTAAAAACTCAGGATCCTATAAGGCAACCCCAAAAATGAACTACAATGGAGACTATAAGGAACTCATCTTCAGTGCTGGGATTTCCAAACATGTGTAGCCAGTCGCCAGCCGCGGGCTTAAGGAAGGTTTGGTTTTTAGGCTATGGAGTGCAGGGTTTGAGTGTTCATACCAGCTTTAGAGAAATACTGACGCCTGAACAATTGCCAAAAGTATGTTTGAAGGTTCCAATTTGCAGCTATTGTGCAACATACCTCGAAACTCTATATTAACTATTAAGGCCACTATGTTGCTTGGCGTTCAGGGTGTTGGGAGTGACATCTCAAGCAAAGGCAAAAGGCGCGCAAGACGATGAGCGGCAGCGCCTCAGAAGATGAACATCTTCCACTGTGCTGTTCATGCTGTTCTCACACATGAGCTGAAGATTAGGGTTTACGGGTCAGAGGCTTTGGGTTCAGGGGTTTCCTTTGTCATAGTTGGGTAACATTTTACATTTTTATGGGTCTTGAAGCCAATAAGGAATAAACCTTGAATTTTTTTATTCCTACCCCAACCATGAACTAGTTTCGTTTAAAGCTGAAGAAGCCAGAAGCTGGAGCACCGTGTTTCTGATGCCTCAATGTCAAGCATGAATCGAATCCCTAATGGCACCTATCATGCTGAATCCATATTCCAACTTTCTCTAGCTTGCTGTATATAGGTTGTTCTTGCAGCACAGTCTAAACCTCAGTTCCGTGCACCTACACACAGTCACACCGAACATAGGTGCACGTGACACTAGAAATTCATTCTCGTCGCATTTCAATCGGCCTCAGTGTGGCTTGATACATGTATGTATATATATATATATATATGGAGAGAGAGAGAGAGAGATCGATCTGAATAATGTGGAACCTGATTAAGAAAGCCTGGCCTTATAACCCCCCCCCCCCCCCCNGCTTAGTGTGGGTTTATACATTTATTTATATATATATATATATATGGGGAGAGAGAGAGAGAGAACGATCTGAATAATGTGGAACCTTATTAAAAAAGCCCTGCCTTTTAACCCCCCCCCCCCCGTATATTAGGATTCTTATAAGGAGCCCTAATAAGGACCCAAGGTTTCTTAATCAGGTTCCTACATGAGCTATTGCTGAGGAAAAGAACTCCCCTTGCCCTCCCCCAAATATCACTAGCATCAGATATGCCCCAAACTCTATATACCCTGAGAACTGAAGGCCCCTAAACCCTAAACCCGAAACCCCATAGCCTCAATCCTTAAGAGTAATGTATAGGGAATCACAGCACTATTTGTCCTTAATCTGGTTTACAACCTTTTGGAGTCTACTATATATCAGATCAGGATGAACTCATGGCCTCAGGAGTTAGATGCTCAGGGTTGGAATAATAGCCAAAGATCTATATCTTCAGACATCATAAACCCTACGCCCTAGACCCTAGCCGAACCTGGCTCGCTCTTTCTAAACCCGAAACGCGAATGGTATGTAGCCCTACATCTTGAAACCCTAGACACTGTAGATTTGGCCTGCAGTTGACATTACATTGTTCAATGTGCGGCACAACCCTTGGTCGGAGTGCTGAACCCTAGTCCGACTGGTGACGTTTAGGGTTTAGAGGTTTAGGGTTTTAGGTTTAGGGTTTAGGGTTGTTCCTATTATCCATCTGGTCGTTTGTGGTTGGCTTCAAGATGGGAGTGGAAGCCAGCAATCATATTTGCCAGAGCACCCTTGTATGTACCCGCAGTATATGATAATTAAACCCAGAAACTATCAGAAGCTCCAAAAGCCTAAACACTGCGCTGTTCGCTTAGCCCCTGTATTCAGCGCAGGGCTTCATTCAGTACTTGTTACTTGTTCGTCTCCTATGTTTGAGGTTGCCCGATGGTGGTTGAGGGAGGTGGGGGTTACTTAATATAGGGGCCTGACTAATTACCTATGCTATTTTCGGGGTTCCTTACTATAGCTATAGTATAATGGGCCCCCAGAAATTAAGGCCCGTACATTAGGGGTCTAGTTATGTAGCTCCTTATGAGGCTGCAGCAGCCGTCAAAGCCCAATTACAACTGCAGCAGCCTATGGTTTTCAAGACTTTCGTTGGTCCTTTCGGGCACAAAGTGGCCCTGCGATAGACAGAATTCCGGCATACTCTGCGAAATTGCTTCGTCTTCGGGGTTTCATGGTGTTTTGGACGGCAGAGTGTTCAAAAGCAACCCTAGATTTCCAGATCCTCCTCTTTCCAAAAGTACAGTAGAATTTAGGTTTTAAAACCGGTTGGGGACACCGTCGTGTTTTTCGTCTTGCTGTGCCGTGTAACTTCATGCTAAGACTGTTGTGACCCTTCGGCGGCCTTCCCTTTTGTAAGATGCCAGTCCGGTGGTGCGCTGCTAACAGCGATGCGTCCAATCCAAGAGCTACCGGAAACCTTAGCGTCTTAAGTCCTAAACCCTGCCTCCGCAACCCGAAGCCGCCCTGTGACCCTATGGTCAGCCTCAAACTCCAAAGCCCTGAACTCAACGGAGCCGCAACTGCTGATAAGCTACAAGCTCTGACCCCCTGAGCCTTTCTGAACGAGCTTTGAGGAGAGTCCTGAAAGGGTTTTGGGTTTTAGGGGTTTGGGGTTTTGGGATGCTGGACGTGGGGCTTGTGGATAGCAGAGTGTACTGACCTGAAGGTCTAGCTGGGGCTTACAACCCCCAATTACAGTACTTCCAACCTTACTCAACTCAAAACGCTAAACCCCTAACCTTAGTAGGTTGCTGATCCCACAAACAAGCTGCCTCTGTGTTACTTTGTAAATAGGTCGTGGGTACCCTACACATCGGGAATGGAACTTGGCTAAACTCAAGCACTTTGTTTAGGGCTTCAGCGTGCAGGGCATTATTTGGAGGGCACTGTTTTCAGTCCTTACAGCTCGAAACAAGGAGGCTAGGAATGGTTTCTACTGAGTGCCCCTGGGTGTTTTGGCTTTTAAGTAGTGAACACTTGGGCGATCCCTCTGTCCCAAGCGATTCTTTCTTGTTTTTGTATTACTGTTTATCTATCTGTCGCTCTCGCTCTCGCCCCCTGCCTCCCTGTCCATCTCTGCGAGACAGCGGTCTCAATATGCACATGTAAAAGTTGTAAAAGACGCATGTGTAGATGCTAATATTCATAGTTTTAATGATATTTTCGTACATGCATGCGCTATCTGCCTGTTATCCCAGGTCCGTGTACTGCTGCAGTATGTAGTATATTTATATATATATATATACACACACATACCTCGGCCTGACAGAGGTTCCTGCATGGGTACTTTAGGACCAGGGTATATATATATATATAGATATGTATATACACTATATAGGCAGATTCATCTCAAGGTATTTGCTTCAGAGTTTATGGTGTGTGGCTTAGGTCTTTAGGGTTTGGTCAGGGCTTGAGGGCTTCATGGTTTGGGGCTTTACTAGGTAGGGCTTTGGGACATTTTAGATTTTCCCTTATTGGGCTTAAGAGGATCTTATTTACTAATATTTTTCAAAAGCTGTAAAAGCCCCACCTAGTTTAGGGTTAATGGCGATCTCTCTTGGCAGGCGTCTGGCAGCTGAAGAGAGGCAACGGTTGCAGGAAGGAGAGGCCCGCCCCGAAGCCCTACACAGGGGACCCAAACCCCTCTTTCTGTATGGGTTCTATACCCTAAGACTCCATGTACCCATATAGTAGGTACTTAGGCCTTAAAGGGGTCCCTATATATGGGTACTTTAAGGCCTAAGTACCTACCATATGGGTACATGGAGCCTTTGGGATATTGAGATCGTTTGTGTTTGTAGTTTTCTTTATATGTATGTACATGTGCAAGAACGTCAACAAACGAAGTGGATTCGGGGTTCTCTCAGTCAGCATTTAGGGTTTGGGGCCTTCAGGGTGTGGGGAAGAAAGATTTGTAGCTTCTTTGATGGGGCTCTGTGGCGGCATGAAGCTAGGCTAAACTCGTTATCCGACGGTAGCAACAGCAGCTACAGCTGTCGGTCCAGGTGCCTTCAAGTGTGCGCCAACACCGACACCCTGAACCGCTTCATCCCACATCTTAAACACTAACTCCTCGAACACGTAACGCACGAAGTTCTCGCATCCTGGAGGACTCAAGTGCTATAGGCGATACACATCTCTGTGGGAAACCCTTTACGACCACATGTCGCCATCATCATCGTACTTGGATGCTGAGTTCAGGTATCCAGAGTGTATTTTCGGAAACTCCGATGTGTCCACATGGAATCCCCCAAGGGGCTAAGTACCAATATGTTGTACTTTTACTTTCAGGGCGGACAGGTCTACTTAGTGTACAGCGACTTAAACCCAAAACTCAAACCCTAAGCTCTTCAACGAAAAAGCAAGTATCCCTGTGGGGCTTTCAATGTCGCATGATTTTGGGGGCATCTCAAAGCGCATCTCTGATCCCTCAACACAGGCATTGGTTTGAAACGTTAGGGCTTATGGCCCTTATGCGGCTTTCAGGTCTAAGTAAGTAGAAGGGTTTCAAACTTAGTTCAGCCATCTGCAAGCTTGGGTTTTGCCGGGCTTTGCGGTTTAAGTCTAGTACGGTTTACGGGTGTTTCCGGTATGCTTAATGTTTGTAGGGTTTATAGGGTTTCGGGCTTCGAGTTCGAAGGTTCAGGGTGAAAGGGTTCCGAGTTCGCTGTTCAGGTTGTTGGCCCGCTACGAAACATGAAGAAGTCTAGGGCTTGGGGGCTCATTTGGGTTGTTCATTGTTGCTGACTACCTTCTGCTTGACATAAGCTTGCTAGAACCCCGTCGTCGTCCGTCCAACAGCTATCATGTTTGAAAGCCTCAAAACCCTAAGCTGAAATTGACGGCTGGGGAGGTTGTGTCGCGGTTTCGAGGCACACGTTTAGTCAATTGGGGCTGCCTGGATTTAGGGTCCAGGGTGTGGTTCAGCGCTTCAGCAACTTAAGGGTGGAGTCACCAGAATGCTTGGGCCTTGGACAGAAGGGTTTCTACACCCTAGACGGAAGTGTGAAGGTCATACTCTAAACTCTGCTCCTAAGCTTCAGGTTGGGGATTACTGTACGTTTCGGGTTTTGGCAGTTTAAAAAGTCTAGAGGGACAATTAGGGCGACTTGGGTTGGGTGCTAAGTTGGTACTTAGTGCATACGTAGCTTTTGCCATCAGGGAAACTGGGTTACTGCATGCAGCTTGAATCCTACCATCAAGACGGTTCAGGGTTTAGGGTTTAGGGTTTAGCTACAGTAGATGCATCCTAAACACCAAACCCCGGGCTCTCCAACCCCAGGCCCCCCAAACTCTAACCCTGAATGACCCTGAACCCAATCCAAAGCCCTAAACCCTAAATCCTAAACCCTAAAACCCAAACCCTCAACCCCTATACCCTAAACCCTCAACCCCTATACCCTAAACCCTTAACGCCTAAGCCCTCCAATCCAACAGGCGCGTCAACAGGCCGAAGCAGAAGCCGAAAGACGGAGGAAAGAGGAGGAAGCAAAGGCAATGTGGGAGTTTCCGGAAATTCGGGGTACCTTACTGGTTCCTTTACATAAAGGGTTACTAGATTCCTTTAAAGGGCTCTATGAGGGTTTAGGGTTTCCGGAAATGCGGGGTACCTTATTTTGGGGTCCTTATAATAAGGATCCCAATATTTAGGGTACTATATTAGGGTCCCCTATTTCGGAAACTCCATTTTGTGAGGGTGCAAGGTCGATTAGAAGGTTTAAACTATGCGTGGCTGGTTTCGGGACTGGACTTGGAGTAATCTTCGACAATTTCGTCGTTGCGTCCTTGTGATATATACATCAATGATGTAACCATGGCCGGTGAGGTGTCTTCATGCCACATTAGGGTAGGTAAATTCAGATTTGTTGACAGTACTTCGGATTCCCCCCTCCCTTACCCTTGTCTGTGACTCTAGTGTGTCCAGCAATCTGTCCAAAGACTTCTCTGCATGTTTGTCAGGCTCCGTGTCCTTCCATCCGTCCAATGTCTGGCCTCTCATCCCTCCTGTATCCTGTGCGGAATGACAAATGCCAACCAGACTGTTTGCCTGATGGTTGAGGAACAGTAGAAACAGGATTTGGAAGTAGTGCAAATACCAAAGCTGAAAGCAAAGCCTAACTAGAGGCTTGACTACTACCGTCAGTAGTGACATGAATGCTAGCAGCAATGCTAAGAATTCCGCACGGACAACAATCCACGCTACCCCCTTCTGCTTGTCTTGCAATAGCAACGGTGAGAATCAACTACCATAGTGCTAGTAACTAGTAGCAGCAACAAAGACAACTATGGTACAGGAGTATCAGAAGGCAAACATCTACTAGTTAACCGTGTCACTGCTGCTAGCAACTCTGCTGATCTCGACACGAACAAGCTACGAAGCATGCTCGCAAGGACCTTTGCATTAAATCTCTGTTTCAAGCACGTGAAAACCTAAATCCTAAACCAGAATAGAAACTCCAGCCTATACCCAAAAACCGAAACCTTAAGCATTATACACCCTGGCCCGACACCTAGGCTGTAGTCTCGATCGTAAACTCTGCATCCTAGACCCTCAGGCCGAACCCTCCAAAGACCGAGCCCCAAGCCCCAAACCCCAAGGCCAAAGCCCTAAACCCAAACCCCAAACCCTAATCCCTAAGCCCTAATTCCTAAAACCCTATAGACCCTAGAGTCGTTGACTTTTTGTTGAAGGAGGCTCGGCGACTGGCCGAAGCTGAGGCTCGCAATCAGCGCTTGGAGGATGACTCGTGTTTTGGGGCGTGTAGGGTTCCTGAAAGAGTTCTTCAAAGGGTTCCTTACGGGCTCACTTCAACGCTTCTTTCAAGGGCTTCCTTAAACGGGTTCCTTAAAGGGTTCCATAACGTTTCAGGATTGCTGGGGGTCTATCGTGACCTGTAGGGATAAGGGCGTCCCGGATTGAGGGTCTAGGGTTAGGGGTTCAGGGTTGGGGTTTTGGGGTTCAGAGTTTGCGAGATGTATAAGGCATATGGTTCGGGGTTCGGGAGTTGAATTATTTAATTAAGATTCGGTTAAAGTATAGGGCTTGGGGTCTATTACAAAACGGTTCCGGTATGTGATAGTGGACGCCGGCCGAAGGCGGAAGCCCAACAACGTGAAGCTGAAGCCGAACGCAGACGCGAGGAGGGCGGCTGCCATTGCGAAGGGCTATTAGCACGTTGTAGGAGTGCCTACCAGCTGATTGAAAGCCACAGCCTTTGGAATGACAAACACTGATCCCCAATCTGAGCTTCAACTCAACATTTCTTGATGCGTTAAGCTGCCATGCGATGGCACTTGCTGCATGCTTCAGTCGCTAGGATTTAGGGTCTGGGGTCTAGGGTGTTAGGGGGATCTTGGGTCTTGGGGTTTAGGGTGTTAGGGGGATCTTCGGGTTTAGGGGTGTTAGGGGGATCCTGGGGTTTTGGGGTTTTCGTGTTCCTCTCAGGACATTCGTCATGGTAGGACTGCAAGGATTTGTTTGCAGGGACCCTCGTGTCGATGTCCCAAAAAAACCGAAGTCATCCACGCCTGCAGTACAAAGCATATATAGAAGCCAGTCAATCTCACAAAACCAGTTCTGTCAAGTCCAGAAACACGAAGAAAAAGCCAGGAAGGCATTTAGACTTACTGCTGCCGGCATTGGGCTTCCGGAACTGATTTTGGGGCGGTTTGGCGAGTAGAACAAAGGGACCAACAAAGCTGAGGAAAGAGCACCGTGGCTGTATACATACACAGACATATACACAGACATATATATATATATATAATTATATATATATATATAATTCTCTATATATATATATATAATTCTATACATACATATCAGATACCAGATATTTGTGTCGTTCCAAAGCTGTTGGGTTCGCCGGCTCTCGGACCGAACATTCAGCCCTTTGAGGCACGACAGAACTGATACAACCCTGAGCCCCAAAAGCCCTAAAGCCCTAAAAAGCCTCAAAGCCGCAACCATAAAACTCCTACCGTAAACTCCATAAAGTTGGAAACCGGATTAAGGCCAAATAGTGCTGGGATTCCCTATACATTACTCTTAAGGGTTGAGGCTATGGGCTTTCCAACTTTTGGGCTTCAAAAGCTTAAAAAAGCCCTAAGCCTTTACCTCAAACTCTAAACCTTAAGCCTAAACCAGCCGTCCGAAGAGCGGAAGGAGGCTCGCCAGCTGGCCGAAGCGGAAGTGGAAGCTGAGCGTAAGAGTGAGGAGGTCGGCTGTCCGATTTGGGGTTGGGCCTTTGGGTTTTATATAGGTGCCTTAACAATTACCTAGCTATTTTGGGGGTTCCTTATTCTTTTTTATAGTATAATGGGCCCCCAAAACCCTATTCTAATTGCTAAGCCCGCTATAGTAGGGGCCTTCGGGGTTTGGGGTTTAGGGTCTAGGGTTAGGGTTTAGGCTCTTGATTCAGGGCTTAGGGTTTGGGGTTTAGGATCTATAGGGTTTGGGTTTGGGGTCTTGATTCAGGGTTTAGAGTTTAGGTTTTAGGGCTAGGGTTTGGGGTCTTCAGGGTGTTTCGGGCATTTACGGATTTTCCAGGGGGCCTTAATGGGTTGCTCGGTTGCTGCTCGAGGCGGGTCTGAAGAGTGTTTAGGGCTTTAGGATCTGTTTAACTGCGCGGTTTAGGGTTTAGGGTTTAGGGAAGTAGTTCTTGGCGCTTTAGGGCTATACGTGGACGTTTCGCTCATTTGCTCGCTCGCTCTCGCTCTCTCTCTCTGTCTCTAGCTCTACCCTCCGTGCTACTGCCGCTCGCTGCTGGCAGGGGTAGCTCTTTTCGGCTAGGGCCTTCGGGTACGCGAAGCTAGTCAGATGTAGATCTGAGCCATTGGAGGCCGAGCCAAATGGCCTGCTAGCCGCCGCGCAAGGGACACGCACAATTGGCGTTTTGTACACGAATGGACCTTGTTCCCAACAGAAAAGGCCCCCCCCTGCACACCCCTGGTTTCCAATAGGTTTCCTTAAAGAAGGGTCCTCTGTCCGATTCGGGGCGTGCTCTGGGCCGGCACTCGTGTTTCAAGTAGCCCCAAGACCCTAAGCCCACCTACGCTGTAAGCCCCAAAACCTCACAGCTTGCAGCTGGATCGCAAACCAATTCCAAGCACCTCACCCGCCTCACCCCCTTCAAGCCGCAAACCCCGAATCACTTGAATCACGCCTTACGCAGCCCCAAAGCTCTAAGCCTCTAAGACCTTTGCCCTAAGACCAAAAACGCTGCTAGCAAAGCTTGTCTGAAGGTGTATGCAAGTTGTACACAACAACCTTTGCTCGTACCTCAGTATAACTCTTAGACTGTCCTACACTTAAATGTATAAAACCCTCATATTCTGGGAATCCCAAGGCCTAAAGGCCATAAAACCCCAAACCTAAGACACCCAAGCCCCGGACTCTCCGAAGCAAAGGAAGCCCGGCAGCGTGCCGAAGCCGAGGTGGAGCGAAAGCGAGAGGAGGCTCAGAGAGCCTACTATAGGGGCCTTAATTATTAAATTACCTATACTATTCTGGGGGTTCCTTGTTAGAATTGTGGTATAATGGCCCCACAACCCTATTCTAATTGCCCCTATTTTTTCAAAGGAAGGGCTGTAGGGCTTCAAAGTTTAAAGTTCAGGGTTTAGGGCGTCAGGTTAAAGGGTTAAAAAGTTGCAGGTTAAGGGCTTCAGGGTTCGAGGGTCCAGAGTTTAGGATTTACGGGTTAAGGGCCTAGGGTTTGGTTTAGATGTTTTGGGTTTCAGGGTTAGGGCCAAGGATATTGTCCGTGTTAGCTTTGTATTTGGTGGAAGAGTCATGTTTCAATGTTTTTTCGTCGACTTCACTGCCTGAGTTAGTTTGAGATATTCCTGTTGAGAATCAGGGCTTCGTGGCTGAAGGTTCTTCCTTCTTACTCGTACAGGCGGCGCATCGAGTAAAAAACAACTCCTCCCTGAGTTCGGGCTTCTGTTGTATATGCCACACAAAAACCAGGAATCTTGTATATTCGCTAATGGCGAGATAAGATATGCTATCCTATTCCCTAAACCACCTTGAACATCCCCAACCCTTTTGCAGCCGAAGTCGTCACAACCCCACGTGTGCACAACCTCTAATACCCAATCAATATAGAGCCTGAGCAACTACTACTACTACTACTACCACTACTACCATCACTACTACTACTACTACCACTACTACCACTACTACTACCACTACTACTACTACTACTACTACGACGACTACTACTACTAGTACTACTACTACTACTTCTTTATCGTGCTCCTTGTTATAATATTGCATGTCTAAGATACCCCCAACCCTATTCTACTCTCTGAGGCCCCTGTATTCCAAGCACACCCTGCCAGCCCTAAACCCTAACCCCTAAACCCCTAACCCCTATAAACCCTAAACCTAAACCCTAAACCCCTAAACCCTAAACCCTAACCCCTAAACCCTAAACCCTCAATACTCACAAACCTTCAACCCCCATCTCGAAACCCTAAACCCCGAAAACCTGCCCGTCCAACCCTGGTCCAATTATGTTATACGCCCTATGAAGAACCTGACCTATTACACCCTATGAAGAGCCTATTTAAAAACATGTTCCGCTTCTACGAAGTACCATACGCCCTAATCTAGATGTTGCGGCCCTTATGTGAATCAAGCTCCAGGAAGCTCGGCAGCGTGCCGCAGCTGAAGCAGAGCGCCAACGCGAGGAGGACGGGGTCATGGGCAAAAGGGTTTGGGGTTGTCGGGGTTACGGACTAATTATCTGTTCGGGTTTTGGGGTGTCGCGTTTGTTTTTGTTGGGTTTGGGTGGGGAGTGAAGCTCCCCGGCTCTGCATCTTCTTAGCAACCCTAACAGACACCCAAAGTTGTCTTAATTACACTCCCACTGATATATACATACACATCCATCCATCCATCCATCCATCCATTCAGCCAGCCAGCCAGCCAGCCATCCATCCCTCCATCCCTCCATCCCTCCATCCCTCCATCCCTCCATCCCTCCATCCCTCCATCCCATCCATCCATCCATCCATCCATCCATCCATCCATCCATCCATCCATCCATATGTACGTACACTCATTTTCGCTCATTTCGGGCAAAGAATCCATGTCGGATGCAGCCCATGTGGCTTGCACCGAATTAAACCCCACCTGAAAGAGGCGGTGGGCCCCTCATGCGCCTCGCTTCGGCTAGCGAAAAAAGCGCCAACGCCCCGGAGCAGAAATCTACTCGAACGCAGTGTGCACTCGAGGCTCAAAATCGCAGCAGGCATGATGCATACCGTGAAGCGGCAGGTATTCCTCACAATCGGGTCCCGTGGAGGCCATCCATTACCGCAGGGACCCTCATGCAAGACCACACTAAAGGCACAGTGACTGCGTATGCACCCTTTGGGCCTAGCGAATTGGAAGCAACTATCCAAACAAGAACACTACGGTACTGAAGATATGCACAGGACATGCCGTAAGGCGTCAAGCCAACAGGCTGACAGATGAGATGCGCATGGTCAGCATCTCATTATATTGAGTATGGGCGGCAGCGATTTTGGATCTGCAACCCTGGGAACTCAACTTCAAAACATCACATGCTACTGTACAATGCAGCAACAATATAAACTACTCAGGGGGCAATCAGCTCAGGAGTAATCCCCACTGGTACTCTTTGCCTCCTTCACGGTTTCATGGACGTGAAGGAGGTACTTGTTGTCGAAGGAGCCGACGGTTTCGGACTGGTTGATAACCTAGCTGCGCGTAAACTCGCCATAGATCTTGTCGGGGATCTTGGGCAGGCCGCCCAAAGGCGGCATTGGTGTGTCCGAATACTTGGCATCATCTTGAAGATCTCCTTGAACATGTGGGACCTCGGCTTGCCGGCCTCGTTCTTTTGGGAACTGGTAAAGTGGTAAAGACATTCAGGTCCTTCACCTTCTGCTCCTTGGCCTTTGTCAAACTACGCGGGCTGCTGGATAGTCGGGTCCCCTCCAGGCTCTGGTTGAGCTCACAGCCAGACAGCAAACTTTGCACGCTCCGGTTGAGCTCACAGCCATACAGCAAACTTTGCATGCTGCTGGGTAGTTGGCTGCTCTCCAGGCCCCGGTTGAACGCATAGCCAAACGCCAAACTCAGCAGGCTGCTGGGTAGTTGGCTGCCCTCTAGGCTCCGGTTGAACGCATAACCAAACGCCAAACTCCGCTTGCTGCTGAGTAGTCGGCTGCCCTCTAGGCTCCAACTCCGCAGGCTGCTGGGTAGTGGGCTGCCCTCTAGGCTCCGGTTAAACGCATAGCAAAACGTCAAACTCAGCAGGCTGCTGGGTAGTTGGCTGCACCACATGGCGAACCCCGCCCCCAAGGGCCTCAGTGGAGTTCTGGGGTCCCAGGCAATACGGTCGCTCTTGACCGCTCGATCCCAGACCCTATGTACGTATACACACACACATACATACAATCTGTCTGCCTATCTTTGTATCTGTACCTATCTATAATCTATAGACACACATAACAAGGTCTTACTGGGTTCCTGCAGAGATACTTTGGAATCGAAATATACCTTGTATGGGTACATAGGCCCATGAGGGTTGGGCCCAAAACAGTAACTTCCTCAATCCGAACACCCAAAGGCTCCATGTATCTTTCTAGTAGATACTTAAGCCTTAAAGGGGTCCCTATATGGGTACTTTACGGCCTAAGTATATACTATATGGGCACATGGAGCCGTAGGGACAGTGGAACAGGAGGCACGCCAGCGGGCCGAAGCCGAAGCCGAACGCAAGCGAAAGGAGGACTCTGAACTCCCAATCTCCACCGTCCATAGTTTAGTATATATGGGAGTTTCCGAAAATTAAGGGTGCCTTATTTTGGGGTCCTCATAATAAGGATCCTACTATTTAGGGCACCATATTAGGATCCCCTATTTTTGGAAATGCCCATATACTGTTGGGGCCTAGTAGCTACTACATTGGTACTTGGACACTTTGGGCGTAAGGTCGGCTGGGATTAGGGTTCGGATCTTATGGGGTTAAGGGTTTATACGGTTCACGGTTTATGGGGTTTAGGCTCGGCACCTTGGGACATAGGTTTTGAGAGCTTAACGCCCTCTGCCCTCCGGCCCAGAATCAAACGGACAAGTCCGGCAGTTCATCCATCGTAGTTCCTCTTTGGCTAACCTTGCTTTTTCTGGATCCTATCATGGGAAACAGGGTAATCCCATAAAAAGGAACCACAATAATTAATAAAGGTCCAGGGTTCAGAACGACTAGAGCTGGCCCTTGACCTGAACAGTCATCTTTCGTTTCGGTGCCTGTGGCCTGGCACACAGGGTCTGGGTGTCATGTTTTCGGCTTCAAGCTCAGGGCAACATGGGGGGGGGGGGCGGGAGGGGTGGCAAATTTTAGAGCCAAGGGTCCCTTCATATTTGAAGGATATTTTATTGTAGGGGCCTTTTTATATTTAAAGTTTGAGGNTTTTCGGCTTCAAGCTCAGGACAACATGGGGGGGGGGGGTCGGAAGAGTTGCTAATATTAGACGCCACGGTTCCTTCATATTTGCAGGATATTTTAATGTAGGGGCCTTATTATATTTAAAGTATGATGGGCCCCCAAACCCTATTCTAATTATTAAGGGCCCCCTACAATACTCCAAGTTTTGAGGCCGCCTTCAGTACCCAAGCGAGGCTCGAGCCTTGAATTGCTAGGGCTTAGGGCTTGGAGCCTAGCTGTAGGGTTCTGTGTTCAGGGTTTGGGGAGGGGGGAGAGAGAGAGAGAGAGAAAAGGAACCCTAAACTACCCTGATCCTAAAACCCTAAACCCTAAACCCCCGAACAATGTGCTTTGTTTACATATGCAGAAGGGGTTGCCCTGGGCTCTAGATGTATGGGTAACTCTCGCAATCATGGTCCCTTTGGGGAACCGTACATAAGTCTTTTCTTAATATGCCCGCTACAGTATCTATCTACCTACCTAGCTAGCGAAGTATCTATCTATCTATGTGAACATCTAGCTGTCGATCTATCTGTCTATCTATCTGTCGAACTATCTTCTGCCTCTCTTTCGTGCTATCTATCGGTCTATCTGACTAGCTAGCTGTCGATCTATCTATCTATCTATCTGCCGGTGCATCGACGTGTCGCTCGATCTATCTATCTGTTTGCCTACCTGCCTGCCTGCCTTCCTCGCTAGCTGGCGCGCTAGCCAGCCAGCTTGCTACATACCTACCTACCCGCTTACCGATCAACCTGTGGAGCCATCTACCTACCTTTCTGTTCTGCATGTATAAATAAACCTCTACATCCCCTCTACATGCTACAGACAAACCCGACAAAGGCTGAAATGTGTGCAGGAGGCACGACGCCTTGCCGAAGCCGAGGCGGAATTCAAGCGGCAGGAGGAGACGCGTTGTTCGCAGTCAAGCCGGGATTTTCAGTGAAGGTTCATGTGCAGAGTCCTGGGCCCTCCGCAACCCTGCAAACCGATGGCCTACCTTTACATAGATCATCTTACATGACACTCCTTGCGAGCCTGCTCTGGTCCTGGAATGCATGGCAGAGGCGTCACAAACTCCCGCTAGGTTGCACAACAAATACATGCCACACCGTGGGTCGGGCATGTATTTAAGGGATTGTGGAACCCTGTCAGCCGCCTGCAAAGTGCCCAAACAAAGCCTTGTGAAACGACACTGCTTACTTAGTAGCTATTGGCAAAGCCAAGGAAGCCGTGTGAAGCTGGAAGCCTGGGCTTCTTGCTCAGCCTGATTCAGGCTAGCATAGCAGGAGCAGGAAACCCATAAGCTACCATAGTATGACACTAATTATGTTATATACATAGCTCCTTCGTATCCCAATTCTGGTCGTTCAGAAGAATTTCTTCGATCTGTGAGCCAAACGCATGTACAGTATCCACTTAGGGTCGAAAGGAGTGCATGTCTAGGGAGCCTTGCAGCTCAACAGGCTACTATCCAAGTCCTAATCCTTAAATCCCACTCAACCCTAATGTAGGAACCTGATTAAGAAACCCTGGGCCTATAACCCCAAAATAGTAGGATTCATATAAGGAGCCCTAATAAAGGCCCAAGGTTTCTTAATCAGTTCCTACATTTAAACCCCAAACAGAAACTCCTAAGGCCTTCAACACATAACAAGAACCCTTGACCGCAGACTCTGAGGCCCTAGATTCAATTCTGCACCCACTTTGTGCCTCGAAGTCACTATTTTGGAATTAGGTCCCCCGAAACTCTGTTAGGATGGTCTTTTGTGGCCTAATTCCATAATGGTAGTGTATATGGACCCGTATGGAAGGAGGGCAGAAGACGAGCCGAAGCCGAAGAAGAACACAAACGTCGGGAGGACCGGCTTTTCGGGTTTGGGGTTCAGGGTTTAGGGATTATACGGATTATAGGGTTTAGGGTGTAAGGATTAGGGATTCAAATTATAGGGTTTAGGGGTTAATTTAAGGGTTCAGGGTTTTAAGCATTATGGAACCCTGTGGATTCAGGGCTAGGGGTGTGGATCCGGTTTTGGGATCTGGGCTTTTTTAGGTTTAGGGAGATAAGGGTCTTGGCTGTGAAGGATTGCAAGAGGAGCTGGCTACCCTTAAAAAGCAGGCCTTGCTGGGAATAGCAAAATTAGTGAGGGTCATTGATGCAGTTTTCCATGTTCGGGAACTTGGAGAGTTTAGGATTTGAGGTTTAACGCTTTAGTGTTCGGGGTCTCCGAGCCCCACCTGGGCATCCAAAAACCTACTGTGTTAACCCTCTAATTAAGGGGTCATAACCTACTATTTTTGAAGGCTTTGGGGATAAGGCAGAACTTTCAAAGTTCAGTGCAATGGAGCAGTAAACCACGACAGCAAGGAGGCGCAGCGAGCGGCTGAAGCTGCGAAGCTCCTGGAAGAGGCATAGCTTTCCCTGAGGGTCCAAAGGGCCCACCTGGACGCCAAAAGTATGTAGAACAATAGCCTTTTATGGGTATTGGGCCATTATTTTTCCTACTTTTGGGGGGTTTAGGTAATATCACCAATTCGGAATACTTAGGTCCGCAGGTTTCGGGTGGTAGTCTTGTCGGTTCGAGGGCCCGATGTACTCGTTAGTGCTCAGGATTTAGAGGGGTCAAGCTTCAACGTTAGCAGGGCCTGCCCTTAGTATCTGAGTACCCAGAGAGCCCAGTACCCCTTAATTAAGGAATATAGCTATGAAGCCCTATATAATTTAAGCCATATTCCTTAATTAAGGGGTATTGGGCTCTCTGGGTAGCTGAGGTGCCATATTGGAGCTATTGTTTTTGCTGTTGGCCGCGGCGGGGTTTCAGATTTCACTGTAGGCTTTTCCGAGATTCAGGTTTGATTTGTGCGTTGTGCTTACGGTACAGGGAGATCCGGGCATGACACTTAATCAAGTTGTTCTTTTGTTTTTGGGGTCGTGGACAGAAACACAGCGTTGCTGCGGCAGCCGAGCAAATTCTGTAGTAGCCCGAGACACCGTAAACGAGAGTGGAACAGAGCTTGTGATATGGGAGTTTCCGAAAATTAGGGGTACCTTATTTTGGGGTCCTTATAATAAGGATCCTACTATTTATAGGGTACTACATTATTAGGGTCCCCTATTTTCGGTAACCCATAACCTTATGGGGCCGAAGCAGGCCTTCAGAAAGAGCTCGAAAAAGGCCCGAATCTCAAAACCCTAATCACCCCAAACCCCGACTCCCTGAGCCACCCAGATCCCCCCCGGGAGCCCTGCACTACTAAAGGGTACTCTATCCTGCCGGGGCCCTGGGCGCAGCGCAGAGGAGGCGAGGCAGCGTGCCGAAGCAGCCGTCCTCTCCTCAGTTCAAGTGGCTCATGGGCCTTAAGAAGAAAATATAGAATCAGCCTCGTTTTCTGCAAGGTTTTTGAAGGGATCCTTTATACTATAAGGGGTTCTATGGTGTAGGGGCTCCTGTAAAGGGTTTTGTAAGTAATCTGTGAAGAACCAAGCCCTTGATTGCAGAAGGGATGTCTGCTATCAAGCAATCCGCAGTTGTGGTGCGAGGCTCGAGACTCAAAATCAACAGCAAATGGGGGTTCTGCAAGTAAGGGTTCAGGAGATAACCCTAGTCCCTAAACCGTATGAATTGCACTGAGGGCTCGGTAAGTCAGAAGAGCAGACCCCTGAACTGTTCGTGGGGGCTCTGCAACCGAATAGCGACTTGTTTGTAACTGCAAAGGAGGTATGTAGTCCTAAGTCCTAAACCCTAAACCCCTCAACTTTCAACCCTGAAGCAGCATATGAAGAGCCGCAGAACTTCAGCCGAGTCCAGAAGCCCGTGAATAACTGTGAGTGAAGTACTGCCCTGAGTACCGAGCACCCCCCCATGGTGAATGCTTTCAGCTTTCTACTGCTTGAGCAATTTTCCTCATATGAGGTGCGATCGGTTTTGAGCAGACACCCATCAGACTTCTACACCCGCCCTCGGAACATAAACAAGCCAAGACCGAGCGCCTGCAAAGACTGTTGAAGGACGGCAAGGTCCTGTACTCAACCCAATAGAGACCAGACATACAAGAGTTACACGAACCTTTATCACCATCCCACGCACCAGGAAGCTGCGCGTGCTGTCGCCGAGGCCATGGTTCTGTAGTCTTTGCTGCTAAAGGTCCTAAACCGTAAACCCTAAACCCTAAACCCTTATAAACCCTAAACCTAAACCGTAAACCCTTCAAACGCCCAACCCCTAAACCCCTAAGCCCAAGCCTCGTTTGTTGAGAAGTTCTGCCCTCGAGCAGCCGCTGAAAACATCGTCCTCGTCGAACTTTCAGGGTTTAGGTCTAATGTTTGGGTTGAGGGTTTAGTTTAGGCTTTCATGTTACTCCTGAGTTTGTTGAAGAATATCCTACAAACACAGCCTAAACCCGTGAACCCCCAAGTCTTAAACCCTAAATTGCAAGACTGGTGTTTTCGGTTTGGTTCACTCGAGGCAGCTAAGGTCTCCGATAAGTACCCCCCTTTAAAGAAGGCCTTGCGCAATATTCCCCCGATAATGCGACCTCCTCTATTCACCTAAAACTTGAGACCCCAAGATTAAATTCACCACTGGTCGCGGTTTAGGGTTTAAGGGTATAGGAATTTAAGAATACTGGCTTGAGCAGAGAGCCTCTTGAAGACCTTGGAATTGCGTTGAAGCCGGATCAAGATGGACCGTTAATGATGTTGTAGAGCCCTGAGGGTCGGAGTCCATGTACCTAAATATAGTACATACATTGGCCTGAAAGTAGTCCCTGTATGGTACTTTTGGGGCCAATGTATATACTATTTGGGTTCATGGACCCTTACCCTGGGGATCAAAATAGCCCAAAAACCTGATATAGTATGGTCTTTGGGCCCAAAAGCCTTAATATATGAGTCCTTAGATCCAAAGGGTTAGGGGAGAGAATGCCAGAAGCCTGGAACTGTGGAAGCCCCCGAAACCGTAACTCTTGAAGTGCTGTGGTGAGCGGCTGACAGCGACAAAGGCGAAATCTGCGCAGAGACTCCAATATCCCTTAATTACGGAATATGCCTTCAATCACATTAGGGATCCTACTATATAATTCAAGGTATATTCCTTATTTCCGGGATATTGGAGTCTCCTGGAAGGCGAAATCTACGTCGTGCGGCGCTGTGGTGCGCGCCCACACATCATACAGGCTTGGCAACACCATCTACAAGCATGGAGGTGGTCTCCGACGTCTCAGAAATCCGTTCGTCAACTTCGTGCCGACAGTACTCTTGCTGATGCATGCTGGACCAAAAGATATTGCTGCGTCAGTGTTGTGAGTGTTGCGCCCAAATGGGATGAGTAATGGCATTACTCATCCGCAACCGTTTAAGGAACCCTCTGAGGACACCTGTAAGCAACCCTCTCACCTAAAGGGTCCTAAGTATGTATATAGGGATCCTTTTATAGAAGCCCTGCTTTCTGCTAATTATGTATAGGTACTTAGGACGCTCTGGGTTTACGGTTAGTTCCCAGGATCATCCTCTAAGAGCGAGGCAGAGGCTGTCCTTCGAGCCCGGGAGGAGCAGCAAAGCTCAAGAAGGCCGAATTTGAGACGTTTGAGGGGCTCTTTAAAGGATTTACAAGGGTTTTGGGCCTAGAGTTCAGGGATCTAGGAGTTTAGGGATTTCTGGTTTCTAGTAATTCTAGTTGTTTAGGGTTCAGGAATTGGGGATGCAGCGCTTAGGGTTTCGGAGGCCAGGAATGACCTGAGCTTAAACTTTTAGGCCAACCTACGAGAGGGCAGGTTGGCACCGGTGAAGAACAATAGCTTTCGTTCCTCGTGAGGGCCTGAGTTTACGTTACCATACCGAGGAAAGCGTTTCGTTTTCACTCCGAGCCAAATTTCGATGGTTAGTCTAAACCCCAAGCCCGAAATACGGAGAGCTCGAATTAATGATGATGTTTCGGAGGCCAGGATGGCCGTTATGGATGCATGATTCAAGGTTCCACCTGCCCTCTGCCCCCATGAACGCCAAGCAGAGACAGGTGGATGAGCGAGCGTAGGGCCTTGCAAAATCAGCAGCGGAGACCGGGCACCTTGGCCCCGTCTCCGGAGGCAGCTCTCCCGACGCTGCTCCAGGGCGCAACGGTTGATGGACAAAATCTTGCATGACCCATAATAAGGAATATACCATAATTCCCATAGTTTAGGGTCCTTAGGGTCATGCAGGATTTTGTCCATCAACGGAATGACTACTCAATGTCATCGGCTCCAGTGGCACTCGTGCCCTTCAGCTCGGAGTTCATCTCTCTCCCTGAAGCCTTGGAGGGAGCCCCGAATGCAGTGGATCTGCTCGGGCAATGTTGCCGTCGATTTCCGGAGGAACAAGAGCGCATGACTAGGTTCCTCAGAAAACCCCTCCCATATGAGAGTTTCCGAAAATAGGGGACCCTATAATGTAGAGCCCTAAACGGTAGGATCCTTATTATAAGGACCCCAAAATAAGGCAACCCTAATTTTCGGAAACTCCCATATAAGATAAGTAGCATTTTGGATAAGGAGGACCCCAGGGGGATGGACGCAGGCTTCCCAGAGAATCTGTAGGATCTTAAAGGAAGGCTCAGTTCAAGCTTTGCCGTTAAGATGAGTTACACCAAAACCCAAAGGGTCCTAGGTACTGTTATGGGGGATACCTCCCCAAATCATAATAGTAATTCCTAATATAGAAACCCTACATTCTACCATATAGGTACTTTGGACCCTTTGCGAAAGGGTTTTAGGGTTAGTTGGGGATTTAGGCGTTTCGGGCTTGAGAGTCTACGGCCTGCAGTTTGCTCGGTGGATTCTGAGAGTAGCTCGTCTGTAGCCGTGTAGCTCTTGAAGCCGGTCGCATACGAACAGCTCTTGTGAAATCCCAGCTCAAAGCCCAGAAACAAGCAGACAAAGTAAACCCCATGCACATCGCACGCCTGGTCCTAATCCCTCAACCCCCATAGCCATAGCTTCAACCCTTTCTCCCGAAACCGCAACTTTCTACCTCAACCTTATGCCCGTGGCCCCAAATCCCAGGTGCCACAAAACCCACAAGCCCACAAAACTGGAGACGGGCAACCTCAGAATCCCAAGTTTCCAAAAACAAGTTCTGAAAACCCGTCTAAAGCCCTACTAGCTCCTTAAACCCTAAACCCCTAAACCTTAAACCCTATATAGTACGCGAGATCCCGTCTGAAGCCTTGAAAATCCCAGGCCCAGTGACCCTGAGGCGGTAATTCCGTGGCCCCGAGGTCGCTGAAGCAGGGTTCATTTCGGAATTGGGATTGGGGTTTAGGAATTTCAGGGTTTAGGGTATAGGGTTTCGGGTATTAGGGATTGGGGTTTAGGGGTTGTTGGGTTTGTATTAGGGTTTAGGGATTGGGGTTTAGGGATTTTAGGGTTTAGGGCTTAGTAAGGTATAAAGGATTAGGGCCTGTAGGGATGAGGGATTATGCGTAGAGTTTTGGGGTTTAGTAGGGGGTTATAAGGATTAGGTCTATATAGGGATCCCGGTTTAGGGATAAGGGTTAGGGTTTTGATGTAATTAGTTCGGGCGGGGGTGTTTGGTTGATTCTTGTGGGCTCAGGTTTCAGTTTTTGTCGTGATCCCTTCACTTCAAGTAACAGGGGCTAGGTTGAGGTGGGTACTTCATAATTTCATGGCTTCAATAACTGCCATCTCTTTGGCAGGCAACAGCACCTAAACCCAACACCCAAATCCTAAATATTCCTTACACCGCAAACCTTAAATCTTAAACCCTATAACCCCCAAACCCTAAACCCTAAACCGTGGGGAATGCAATCACTGGGCCAGCCATGGAGCAACAGCCTTCACTTCCCAATGGTTCCTAGGTACTCTCCCAAATCATGGCAGTAAATCCTTTCATAGAAGCCCTACATTACACTCTATAGGTACTTAGCATGCTTTGGGTTCTGAATCGGCTTAGAAGCCGGCAGTGTGCCATAAGCGGTATCAAGCTGTGTGATGAGACTGTAGCGAGTGAAATCAAAGCCGATTCAGGCAATTGAGGCGTGTCCGTCCAACAAAAACGATCGTAACTACATGTGTGCACATGCCTGTGTGTGTGGTGGGGATCAAATTCACCTTTTAGGTCGTGCCGCGAACACGGCTGCTGACACGCGAACGCGTGACAAGGACTCACTTGAAAGAACACCTAACGCACACAATCGAGCTTCCGTACCACAAGCTCCTAGCGACTATAGGCATTGCTCACGAGGCTTGGACATGTGCGGTCCGGAAGAAAAATTCCGTGACTCGACGGACGGTGTGAATATGTGCGGACGACTCGCTGCGAGGAAATGGGTGACGATTAGGGATCTCAATTTCCCATATCGTTTAACGTAGAGCCCAAATTAAGAATAAGTTTTGGCACACTTGAGATCGACACCTAGTGAACCAATGAAGTCCGTCCTCCTATGGAAGCGAGAGCTCCAACACTCTGCCTTGCCTCTTTACCCACGACCTGGGCCCTGCAAAACTCCTCTTAAGGGTTCCCTATTATGATTTCCTTACAGGGAGTTTCCGAAACTAGGGGATCCTAATATAGAGCCCTAAATAGTATAGGACCCTTATTAAAACAACCCCAAAATAAGGGACCCCTAATTTTCGGAAACCCCCACATAAGTCCTTGAAAAGGTACGTTATTTGTTCAACTCCAGAGGGCCCATGGCCTTAAAGCACTCCCTATATATAGATACATTGGGCCAAAAAGTATATACTATTTGGGTACATGGACCCTTAGGGTAATCTAAACCTCACCCGTAAGCCTTCATTCCTAACATCCTGAAGCCAGGTAGCCAAGGCGGTGACACAGGAAGTACCTCCACTCATAAGACTGCAGCGGAGCACGCCGAGGAAGCTTCAAGTTTGCCGACAGAGTTGTGGGTTTGGCATGCTTGTAACACCCTCCACTCCGAACCCTAAGCCCTGAACCCTAAACCCTAATATCTTAAGATTGAACCGTATGCCCTAACCTTAAACCCTAAAGCCTCTGGAGGCTTCATGCTTCGCAAAATCCTGCGAAGGCTACATGTCGTTGTTGGCACGTACATTGACTTACTATAGGGGCCTTAACAATAGTTAGAATAGGGTTTTGGTGTATATTATATTATAACTATGGTGAGGAACCCCCCAAAAAAAGGTAATGCAGGTATTACTAAGGCCCCTATATTACAGGATTGTTTCGCGGGGCTCGTGGTCTCAATCGTTTCAAAGCAGTGCAGCTCTTCACCTCTCAGCCCTCAAGTGCTAAACCCGCTGTGAAGCAGTATTTTATCAAAGCCAGCAAGCCCGAAAGCCCAGCCGGTGTGGATTTAGGGCTTAGGACTGTCTATGCTGCAACCTACGAAGTTTGGGGTGCTCTTATGTGAAATCCCCAACACCGGAGTTGTAGCTTCGAAAGCCATCACTATGCTAATTACTGACCTAGTCCAAGCCCTCCAGCGCCGCGCTCGAGCAGTCAGGTGCCTGCAAAAACAAACCGTAAACCCTGAAACCCTAAACCTTGCAACTTAATACCTATACACCCTAAACCCTATAAACCCCTTAAGCCCTAAAGCCCTAAACCCTAGACCCTAAACCCTAAAACCCAAGCTAGAACGGGCCTTGTGTCGGCTGCAGGAGCTACGGCATTGGGCCGGTGAGCTGAGGCGATGGGCTGAAGAAGAGGAGATATCTGTGAGGGGTCTAGGGCTTTACGGGCTCCTCTTAGGGTTCTTCAGGGATTTAGGGCTTGACCGGTTCAGGGTTTATATGTAGGGCTTATGTCTTTAGCCTTTAGGGTTTAAGGTATCATGGCTTAGGGTTCAGGCTTGAGCGACTTTAAGGGATCGTTTGAGGATTCTACAGTAGAAGCTAGAAAGTTGGAACATCATTAGCCTCAGGCCCTTAGAGTAAAGTAAAGGGAATCCCAGCATGAATCATCCTAAATCGATGTTCCAACTTTTGGGGGTTCACTATATGGGGTTTGGGGCTTGAGGTCTTCCTTCAAGGTTTTCATAGAGGTTCAGGGTTCAGGGTTTAGGCGTTCCAGGGGTTCGGTAGCTGTGCGCGGGGTTCCTCCCTTGGGTCGTTTGGGATCAAGGTTTTATACAAGGCCTTTCGGGAGTCGTAGGGTACTCGGTTAGCGCGATGCTGGGGAAAACATGTTTGCTATCCTGCATATCCCGATTCTGGTACTTTAGATTTAGTGCGTGGAAAGAAGCCGGGACAGCGTGCACAGAGGCTGTGGATCTGGAAGTCTCGCAACTTGTCTTCTCTTCGTCCATTTGCCCCGATCCTGGAGAAGGCTCAAAGACCACAAAGACTCTGGTCTTTCAGTAGTGTAGTATCGGAGGCCCTTTTCGACACACTTGGGATAGCAAGGCTGCCGTAGAGTCTTAGGGTTTCTTAGGTTTTCGCCGCAGAGGTGTGTGACTTCTGAGACTGTGGTGTCGGTAGCAGTCTGTTTCAGGTCAAGATCCCTGAGCGATGGAGGAAGACACGGGACCTGTGGCACTTCTCGGCCTGGCAAGCTTGCTGCCGTATACTGGCCTGGTTCTGGTGCTGACATACTCGACCTCCATCATGAACTCCCTTGGCCTGTGTGGACTCTTAATCATATTCCCTACGATGGTGGTCTTCTTCTTTGGAGGGCTAGGATTCAATTTCCTGACCTGGGGTTTGATCTTCATGGCCTTGGGGGACAGCCCTGCCGGGGCTTGCTGCACTTGCCCATGCTTCTTCGTCTGCGCCTTCGTCCTGTATCTTGCTTCCGGCACGGGCTCTCCAGTGCTTAGGTCCTGGCAGATCGATTCTCTAAAGCCTCTGGAACATGTGGGCATTTGCACAGAGGAGTGGAGGGACTTCCAGGGCAGCATATACTTTGAGGACGGCTCTCTGTCGGAAGATCATCACATGCCCAGAGCAATTCCCATCAACATCACGCACTGCTATGCCGAACGCCAAAAAGGGAGGGTAACCGAGTGGAAAGACTGCCACTTTATGGTCCGACCAGTCTTTCAATGCGATGTCAGCCCTTTTTATGCGGTCTCCGATGACTGCATGGAGCCACGTGCCTGCGCTTGGGCCATTACCGGATCTATCTGGGAGGTGCCCGCGCCTCCCGAGAAGCCCGAATGCCGCCCCGGCCGAGGCTTGTGTGGCTTCATGATGACGCTGGAGATGTTCGCCCCCATGATCACCGATGAAAGCAAAGATACCTTTCATAGGGAGTTGCAAGCTGCTGGCAAAGAGTTTCCAGGCAACCTCACAGGAACCAGCTCATTACTTTCCCTGGTGAACCCAAAACAAGCAGCTGCATCTCTCAGATGGTGGCGGCCGGTTTACTACCTCCTGGTATTCCTCTACGTGCCCTTTGGGGCGCTTGTGGCCTTGCTGGTAGCTGCTTACGAGTGCCGTCGTGGAAGGACGATTCAGTGTAGCCTGTGGAACAGATCGGATGGAGACTCGAGCCCGGCGGAGGAGTGGTATAATTAGTCTTTACTGCTCTTAGGAATATATATGTTTTATCTTTCTTATGATATAACTTCAGGTGATTAATACGAATCTTAGTTTCATTCTGGTCCTAAGGGCGGCTAAGTAGTAATACTACCGCCGTACAGTCCCTAATAGGATAACAAAATCTTGAGTACTGCTACTCCCTTATCGTCCCGGAGGCCAAATACGCTTATAGAGCATAATCTGCCGCAGACCCGAGTCCAAGCATGAAAGCCCTCATAACAATCAAGGCTCTCGCTTTGCATGCGGCTGTGGCTAATGAAAGCTCTCAAAAAAGGAGGGGGCTTATGCGCCCTCAACCGCAATGGCCAAAGAAAAAGCGCTCTGGCATCTTACGGTCCGAAGTGTTTAGCTTGCGTTATCAGCAACATGGTGTACCAATGGGGATCAAAATAGCCCAAAAACTTTATTAATATGGTCTTTGGTCCCAAAAGCCTTAATATATGAGTCCTTAGATCCCTAGTGTACGGAGAGGGGTGTGATTTCAGGGCTTTGCATGTTGGCAGTCCTCCAAATAAATTAAGCACCTTTTCAAATCCCAAGAAGACTGCGGCTGTCGAAAAAACAAGGAGCCCAATTGTAACCCTAAACTAGAGAATCAGGCTTTCCCTGCACCCTACACCCTGGAAAACCATACCTTTTTCGGGTTCCTCATTATCATTAAGATTTCTTCAATAACTATACATTAAGGCCCCCTTAAAACTTAACTTTTGAGGGTTCCTCATTATCATTAAGATTTCTTCAATCACTATATTAGGTCCTTGAAAAGGGTAGGTTTTTGGGGTTAATAAGGTCAGGGCTGACAGGCTTCCTCGGCGTTTGAGAGCGAGCTGCTCAGGGGCTTTTCTTTCTTCGTCAGCTTCAGATACAGCGGAAGCCAGAAAGTTGGAACATCGCGGTTTTGGGTTTTGGGTTGGGACATCTTTATCCTCATGCCCTTAAGGTAAAGCATTGAGAATCCTAGCACTATTCATCCTTCATCTATGTTCCAACTTGCTGGTGTTCACTAGATGTAGCCGCAGACAATCCAGCATGATCTCAAGGAAGGACCCCTACTAGAATCCAGTCTGTTAGAAGCGCGGAGAACTACCAACATTATTCCTGGATTCGCAAAGCCTGCTTGTTCCAAGCATCCTTCAATCCCTTTAATAGATCCAAAAAGCCCTCCTCTGACGATTAAGGCCACTGTGTTATGAGTATTCTTCCGTAGTCAAGGGTAGCCCTGAACATGCTGACCCGAATCTGAATGCAACGCCTCTCCAATGATCTTCAAGAACCCTGCAGTAGCGGTACAACAACCTGTGGGCCGGAAAAAACCCACCTTTTTAGGGTTCCTTATTATGGTTTCTATATATAATTTCTTAAACGGTCGGTTTTGGGGGCCAAAGGTAGGTCTTAGCATGACTACTTGAGAAGGCTTCTCAACACTCAACCCTAGATGGAAAGGTAGCGTGCGAAGGGGTGAGGTTTAGGGCTTGTAGGGTTAACCCCAAACCCTTGAACCCCAAAACCTAAACCATAAACCCTCCTTCAATCCCTAAGCACCGTGCTGCCTACTTGCGGGTCTCCGGGACGGGAGAGGAGCGGTCGCGAAGCCGGCGAAGCCAGCCCCATCCCAAGTCTTAGTATGGGTTCAGGGTTTAGGGGGTAGGGAGGGAGGGGGGGCATCATTCAACCGTTTCGAAAAGGGTTTTAGTTGGGTTTGTAACCAGGACCCTCCTTGTACCCTCAAATAGGGGTATATGGTCCCAAATAAGGGGCACTTAGGGTCTAATAGAGGGGAGATGGAGGGTCTAGGAAGGGTCTTGCAGTGTTGAATACCCGGGATGTCTAATCGAATCTGGTTAAGGGCCTGGGCCTGGGGTATCTTCTCCTATGCTTCTACGTAGAACTGTCGATCTCCAGAATGTGGCCGAGGAAGAGTTTTCTTGGGTTTAGTTTTTACCTATAGTCTCCATTGTAGTTCCTTTTTTTGGTTTAACCAAATATATAATTAGGATCCTATAAGGTAACCCCAAAAAAGAACTACAATGGAGACTACAGGTAGGGTCTAGGGTTTACCTGTGACCCCAAACCATACAAAATAGTAGGTTATGACCCCTTAATTAGAGGGTGGGACCCTTAAAACGGTAGGTTTTTGGATCCCCAGGTAGGGAGGGAGAAGAATAAACCTGGAAATCTACGTTAAAACAGCAGTGAAGCATGGATTGAGCAACCCCTGAAGGTCGATGTACCTATATTGGCCTTGAAGGCGTGCCTGTAATTACCGGTATTCTTAGGCTCAGCATATCTCCGGTACATCGACCTTCAGGCTAAGGCGTGGGATGATTAAGTGAATCTTTACACGCGCTTGCAGGTGTTTGCTATGCCAGAGGGTCCATATACACTACTATTATGGAAATAGGCCCTAAAAGACCATCCCCATTATGGTTTTGGGGACCTAATTCCATAATAGTAGTGTATATGGACCCTCTTGGTTATATACCCTAAGGGTCCGTGTACCCAAATAGTATATACTTTGGCCTTAAAGCACTCCCTATATAGATACATTGGGCCCAAAGTATATACTATTTGGGTACATGGACCCTTAGGGCTATGCAACCTCCTGCCTGAGGGACGTGAGTTTACAGTAAGCTCTGTGGGCCGAGCCTAGACCCTGCACACTGTTTCCCAAAGCTCTAACCCTACCTGTGACCCCAAACCCTACAAAATAGTAGGTTATGACCCCTTAATTAGAGGGTAGAACCCTTAAAACGGTAAGTTTTTGGATCCCCAGGTAGGGATCTAAGGACTCATATATTAAGGCTTTTGGGCCCAAAGACCATACTATCTAAGGTTTTTGGGGCTATTTTGATCCCCAGATTAAAAACCCAGGAGATTGCGATTTTGGTTTCCTGCTCTAACTTCTAAGCTTCAAGTAAGAGCCCTTGGGCAGATCCTCGCAAAGTGCTGCGCCGCCGGATCCTGGCGATG
Source organism: Symbiodinium sp. clade A Y106 (assembly GCA_003297005.1). NCBI lineage: Eukaryota > Dinophyceae > Suessiales > Symbiodiniaceae > Symbiodinium > Symbiodinium sp. clade A. The sequence goes on from BGNK01004329.1 coordinate 41,666, forward strand.
CTGATGGCAGCTGAGACGCAGATAGCACGAGGGCCTGCAAACTTCTCATCTTATTCCTTACCTGGGGATCCAAAAACCTACCGTTTTAAGGGTTCTACCCTCTAATTAAGGGGTCATAACCTACTATTTTGTAGGGTTTGGGGGTCACAGGTTAGGGCTCCTTTCTTACATTACCAGGACCCTCCTTGTACCCTCAATTAGGGGTATATGGTCCCAAATAAGGGGCACTTAGGGTCTCATAGAGGGTCGATGGAGGGTCTCGGTTCCTTAGGGCTCCTTTCTTACATGATGCTTCCCCCAAAGGCCAGTTCGACTTATTCAGGCCTCCGCATGAGGCCATTGGGCTTGTGGTAGTTCGCACTTCATCAGAACTGCAGAGATGCGCCAGCGTGCTCTCAATGGTGCTTACACTTTTCGGCGGCTTCGTGCCTGTATTACGGAATTAGGCCCGAAAAGACCAGCCCTATTTGGGAGTTTCCGATAATAGGGGACCCTAATGTAGTACCCTAAATAGGAGGATCCTGATGATAAGGACCCCAAAGTAAGGTACCCCTAATTTTCGGAAACTCCCTATTTGGGGTATCCGACTTGCAGCCGTGAGGTTTGGGACTCGAGAAAACGCTCTTGAGCGCCTTACAGGGGTTGGGGGCCAAAATCCTGTTACCCCGAGGCTCCCGAATGGAGACATTTTGTAAGGGTCCGTGTATACCCACATAGTATATACGTTGGTCTTAATGTAGCCCCTATTTACACACTTTGGGGCCCAAGTATGTGCTATATGGGTACATGGACCCTTAGGGATCGTCAACATCCTAAGTTTTGGTGTTCTACGGCGCAGAGTTTAGGCTGGCGTGGTTTAGGTTGTTTGGGTATCCCCCAGCATGTTTGATATCTGCACCCCTACATACAGCACCGCGAAATTCACAAGTTAGGTGCCCAGCAGCCCATCTCCTACAGGTCCCACAGTCTGTCTAAACTCTAACCCCCCTGATCACCCTAAACCCTAAACCCCAGACCCCTAAACCTCTAAACTCTAAACCCTAAACCCTGATCTCCTCAAACCGATACCCCCAACCGCCGAAACTACACTGGAATCTCTGGAGCTAAGGTCCCGGCTTTGAGGAGGCCACATGCAAAGAGGTTCAGGGTTTAGAAGCTGAGGCTTAAGGTGTGGGTGGGCTCTGTGGTAAAGTTCCGGAACCTGTTCGAGTGTTTCGGGTTTAGGGTTTATGGTATTTTGGGTTTAGGAAAGTTTAGGCGATGTAAGTGGACAGAGAGCTCCTGAGGAAAAAAGACCTCTTGCTGCAAACCCTACACACTAAAGCCAGAAACCCTTAAACCCGAAAGCCTTAAGCCCCAATCCCTTAAGCCTAAAACCACAGAGCCCTAGACCGTAAAAGGCCCAGGACTGGCATCTGTTTCGGGACTCAAGCATCCCTTGAGCTGGATTCCGCTTTTTAGCTTGGCTTTCCGCATGCTGATTTTCTTTCTTGTCGTTGCGGCATCCTAAACCCTAAACCCGACGTCACCACACTCGCAGTCAGGGAATGTCAGTGACCTGCTGTAGGAGATGCAGAAGGCACCATGCAAGAGAACACGAGTGACTACACATTCGCGCGTGCGCCATCACAAGCAACTTGGCACAGACGAAAAAGGGCATAGGGGCGGCCGCACTCGAGCGGGCCGCAACCAGGCCCTCAGGGCCGCCATCCAAGACGGAGGCGAAATGTTGGCCACCGACGCGTGGCAAGTGCTACACTGCAGTACCCTTGGACGATGCTGGCTTGCTTCGGACCCGCGTCCACGACGGTTTTGTACAAGACGCTGCCTTGCATCCTGGACATCGCGTCCGCTGACCTCAGTGGGCTCGTCGCAACCCGCTATGACGAGACGCTGGCTGCAGGAGCCATCGCAGCCTTGGATGCTCCGGATCCACAAGCACTGCAGCCCTTGAATGTCAGGGCTTTGGAGTGCCATACTTTAATACTTTTTTTTTAAAGGAACCATTATGAAATAAAAGTGTATACTTTTTTCTCCCTGGTCACTTAAAAGCCCAGATATTGTACTCAACGCGATTGAACAGCTTCTCCAGGGTTTAGGGCAGGCCCCTTGGGGTTTATAGGGTTTAGGTTTAGGCCCCTGCCTACGTTGCAGTCTCAATTGCAGTTCCTTTTTCGAATATCTATGGTAAATAAGATCCTATAACATAACACGGTTAACCAACCAAAAGGAACTACAACGGCGACTATAGGTATATTTGGGTACCATGAGTTAGGAATCGCCACTCGGGGTTGAAAGCAGGTTTGTCAACTCGTTACAGTCCTTCTTTGGAAAACTGTTGTGTCCGTCTTCAGTTGAACAGAGACCGCATGAAGCGTATGGCCACAGTATATTGATTGCGTCCCTTCCCGTGCTAAACTTCTTCGGCTTGTCAATAGAGCCTCTCGGGCGTTCGGCGTTTGCTGAACCCCGTATTGCTTCCTTTTCATCCTCTGCTGTTCGTTTTTTGTTGTGTGCGTGTGGGGCTTGAGCTTGATATGCACATCACGTTTACACACCCTCAGCAAAGGGTTTTGTTCGGGGTTCGGGTTCTAAGTTCAGCAAAAACCCTTAGACCCTAAACCCTATTTCCTTAACAGTAACACAGTTGCACGAAGTGTCCAGCGAGCCGTCTGTGAAGTCAACACATGAGTGGGGCTGAAGTTCGTTTGCGGCCCTGCCCCACCAAAACAACACCATTCAGATTTGCCGACACCTTAGTAGTAGAGTATGTAACCTTTAATCTTTACGGGGTACTATAACCTCCCCTAGGGTACAGGACAACTAAAAAACCTTTTTACATATATATATATAGTTGCAATCTGCATGCCCACCCGACAGAGCAAATTAGTTTGTTCTCTAGTAGGCCTAGACGAAGCGTCTAAATTCTATTGGACCCTAATATTCAGGGCCATATACCCCTATTGCAGGGTTCAAAGAGGGTCCTGGGAGTGTGACAAATGTGGTAGATCAAGGATTCAGATTCTTCGTCTTGTACTTGTGGGCTCCGAGAGCTTTACTCGGAGGGTCTTCAGGTCTGTTTACCTTACTGTGGGGGCTCGTAATTCCTGAAAGCTAAACCCTTGAAGTTTCACCGTTGACCGCGAGGTGCCGTCATGGACTTTCGAAGGGCAAATGGGAGGAGGAGATCCTGTGTTACCGGATGTCAATCTGTAGGTTTCAAAGGACTTTGTCTTGAGCCGATGCCGCAAGCTTGTACTTTCAAGGCTCAGATCACTCAGACCCTAACCTTGAATCGTAAACTAAACCCTCCTGGAACCCTGAAACCTGGACTCCAAACCCCAGAGGTGCAAACCCCCCGCCACCAACGTCGTCGAACCCCGAAGATTGGCTCCCAGGCTCACAGCTTCTTGACGGTTTGGTGTCTTGAGTTGCAAGAACCTGAAGCCCCCGAAATTGAAAACACATGGAGCCCTAAGCTAGAAACCTTATTCATGGCTGCCGTTTCTGCTTGCAAGAGGCTTCGGTTGCGGGTTGAAGTTAGGATTATGAGGGGTTGGGAGTTTAGGCTCTAGGGTTCGGGGTCGGAGTTCATTGTTTGGGGTTTAGGCACGGTTTAGGGCTGCTGAGACCCGCAAACGAACATAAATAAGAAGCTTCCCGAAACTAGGGGCATGCGCATGCTTTCGGCTGGGGTGGTGGATGTTGGCGTGCGGTCCGATCTGAAGGAGTCCATTAGACACTTGACCAAGCCCACGCACGCCTGAACCTTGAACCCTCTTCTTGGAGGGATCGAAGTCAGTCGGCAGGAGGGGCTGCGCCCGACCCATGGGGGACAGCTTCCTCGAAGCCATCGCATCCCGAGGCTTGTGGCCAATCTCCAGATGGGGCCGAACAAGAGTGCTTAAGTATCCGACTCTTGCTGCCACTTTCTATTGCTTGCTGATGCTCCACTGCAACATCAGCACTACTACTGCAATGCTACCAGTACTTCAAAGCTTTAAGCACGAGTATCACCTGCAACAACAACATCACCACCATCACCACCATCACCACCATCACCACCAGCACCACCAGCACCACCAGCACCACCAGCACCACCGCCNCCCCCCCCCCCCCCCCCCCCCCCCCCCCCCCCCCCCCCCGCCACCACCACCACCACCACAACAACAACAACAACAACGTACTACTACTGCTGCTGCTGCTGCTACTGCTGCTGCTGCTGCTACTACTGCTCCTGCTACTTCTAGCCTCCTACTCCTGCTCCTGCTCCTATTCCTACTCCCGCTACGCCTACTACTACTAGTTCCCAAACACACACACACAAGTATAATATAGATAGACAGTCAGTTCGATAGATGTATAGATAGAAAGAAAGATAGATCAATAGACAGATAGATGGTTCGATCGTGTCTTTGTGAACTGTGGGTGTGCTTACGTAGTTAGCTCACTGGCTGCAACTGTTCACAGGTTTTCTAGCTAGCAGGTTCCCCCGAGATCCCGAACGCCAGTTTCCATTATACCGACCCTTGCACCCAAAGGGTCCGAGGTACTGTTATGGGGATGGCTTTCCAAAATCATAATCATGATTCCTATACCCTACATTCTACCATACTATATACAAGTATAGGTACTTTTGGACCCTCTGGTGCACGCCAGCTAGAATGACCGCATGATATACAATCTCTTTGTTCCAAAGTGGCCGAGTCCGTAGGGGGCCCTGGGGTACCCAAATTGGGAGTTTCCGACAATTAGGGGTACCTCATTTCGGGGTACTTCATAATAAGGATATAGGGTGCTATGTTAGGGTCCCCTATTTTCGGAAACTCCACAATAGTACATACTTTGGCACCAAAGTATTTTTCTAGGGACTACTTGGAGGCCAATGTATATACTGCTCAGGCACATGGGCCCTTAGCGTCTGTAACCGGCTGCTATAAACCGCCATAGAGAGAGATCCCTGCTTTTTGGGCGTTTCCGAGAATTTGGTGTACCTTATTTGGGGGTCCTTATAAAAAGGATCCTACTATTTAGGGTACTATATTAGGGTCCCCTATTGTCGGAATCTCCCATATGCAGCCGAAACTCGCAACTTGCCAGGTCTATCCCTGGCCTACTCAGACCGTGGAGGCGGCGATATTGATTGAAACATCGTTAAGTTGACCTGAAAGTCCAGGTAATGTTAGGCCCGCTTAGCAACTAGAGTATAGGTTTGCGTGGTATGCTAGAAACAATATTGCTATGGCGCCGCGGTATAACAACAACATATAGCTATATATCAAGCCGGTGAGGGAATAGGAATATAGTTTCTATTGTTCAAGGCCCTATGTTACGCAACGCACTTCGGAGCCCCGGGACTTCCATCTTGGTACCTGCTGGGCCTCTGTATTTGCAATTTTCGGGCAGCAAAGTAAACCCTAAACCTTCAACCCTTTTGGTACACTTCGTGCGGACCCAAAAAGGAGCCCTAAAAAAGACCCTCAACCCTCTTCCCCTCAACCCAACCATCCCCTTTAGGGCTTTGTTTGGCTTCAGGAATTGAAGCTTTAGAAACCCGGGTTGAAGCTTTAGTGTTTGTTTACATGGGTGGTTGTCAAAATTCTGGTCCCTTTTGGGTACCCTAAATATTAGGTGCCGTACCATATTAGGGACCCAAAAAGAGACCATAATTTTGGCAACCACCCATATGGTTTTAGGATTGCGAAGGTAGGCCCTCAAAGCATGATTCCTCAGAGCCGTTGGGTTATCCGGGCTACTTTTCGAAACTCACAACAGCCAGGGTTCCCTCGTGTTCTAAGTTCGGGTCATTTTAAATTGCAAGGGTCTTCGTTGAAGCAGCAAAGTCCCAGTGATTATCACGGTTGCCGAACCCCTGAGGCGGAAAAAGCATCGCCCAAGCCTGAGGCGCGACCCTAAAGCCCAAGCCCGAAACCACAACCCCTCAACCCTAAGCCCTTTCAGCCAACGCCCAAATCCTAAAGCCATAGGTCCTAAACCCTAAATCCTTAAACATTAAATCCTTAAGCCTTAAATCCTTAAGCCTTAAATCCTTAAACATTAAATCCTCAAGCCTTATAAACCCTTAAGCCTTAAATCCTTAAGCCTTAAATCCTTAAGCCTTAAATCCTTAAGCCTTATAAACCCTTATTACACCAACCTTGAAACAGCCGAGAGGTTTCGGCGCTGCCAAACCAAGAGCATCTCAACAGGCTCACGCGTGCGTGCGAGGGATCCTGTCCCTAAGGGCCCAAGTCTCCTTGCCTTATACCCTAAACCCTAAGGCCCTAAGGGCCCAAGTACTCCTTACCTTATACTCTATAAACCCTAAGGCCCTAAGGGTCCAAGTACATAATAATCATATACTCTCCTAAATATTGAGCTACATAACTACTATCCTAGACCCAAGTACCTAATTATTGGGACCTTTGGACCCTTAGGGTAAGGGCCCAAGTACTCCTTACCTTATACCCTAAACCCTAAGGCCCTAAGGGCCCAAGTACTCCTTACCTTATACCCTAAACCCTAAGGCCCTAAGGGCCCAAGTACTCCTTACCTTATACCCTAAACCCTAAGGCCCTAAGGGCCCAAGTACTCCTTACCTTCTACCCTACCTCAACCCTGAATAACCTACCTTTTGAGGGCTCCTCATTATGATTTCCTTATATGAGTCCTTCAAAAGGTAGGTAATTCAAACCCTTAAGGGCCCAAGTACTCCTTACTATAGGATGTTGGTGCCTTTTCAGGTACTAGAGACCATAAAGAAGGACTACTTTGAGCCTTAAGGCGTTCGGCTTTGAAGACTGGGGATTTGTCGTTTTTGGGGCTTGAAGACAGGAGTTTCGGATCGAGAATGGTCTTCGACTTCGGAAGTTGACGTTTCAGCTCTTTTTTCTGAGGTTTAGGGTGCTGAGTAATTCCCCGCTGTGTATCCTTCCTCCCTCACTTTCGTCGTCGTCCTGTCTGCGTCTGTATTTCCGATATCGCGGACCATATCGGTTGCACTCATTTTACCCCCCCAATTCAAAATCCAAGACCTTAACCCGAAGCCAGAAACATCCTTGCCTTAAACCTTCAGCTGTTAAATTGTACTCAGAACTTCAGAGTCCGCGGTTGGAAAATTCGAGCGCAGGGTGGCCTCGGGGAAGCGATGCAGTTTGCGTTTGAAGTACTCGGGCATTTGGTGTTGCTTTAATGCTTTTTGCTTTGGGTGTTTAGGGTGTTAGTTAAGCTTTCGGGTTTAGGGTCTGGCTGGCTGCAAGCGCTTCATTGCTAAAGGGTTCATGTTCATGGAGTCTACATTCTACATGTTTGGGCATAGGCTTCCGCATGATGATCATGCTACTGAGCGAAGTATTGAGGCTCAATTCGTTTTGGGAGTCCCCACGGCTTCCTGCAAAGTTAAAGTATCCTAATCCCTGCCCGTTAGGGTTTAGGGTTTGTAGCGGGTTTAAGGTTTATAGTAATGGCTTTCTTCCTTAAGACCTCAGTCCTGCCCTGGCTGTGGACAGCATCAACCTCCGAACCCTTTGGCCCGTGGGGGGNTGGGCCAGGAGTGAAGCCGTGTCATCCCTACCTGCAGCCGAACCAGAGGCCGGGACGAGGCAGATAGGAAATCAAGGTTGATAGGGTGTACCTTAACCCTGAATAACCTACCTTTTGAAGGACTTATATAAGGAAATCATAATAAGGAGCCCCAAAAAGGTAGGTTCTTCAGGGTTAAGGTAGGGTTTAAGACATGGGGGACAACTCCAAAGTCCTTAGACGGCTGAACCCTCGTGTTTCGAGCCACGATTGTAGACAACAAGGGGAGGGGGCGTCATGCTCTGCTTCCCAGCGTTCTACCCAAACCCTGAACCCGAGGCTTTAGGGACCAGGAACCCCTGGGATATATACTTTGACCTTAAACGGGCTCCTATATATATACACACACACATACATACTTTGACCTTAAAGGGGCTCCTGTAACTGTATTTCAAGAGCAAAAAGTGTAGTATGCATGTCCATGGACCGAAAATGCCCAATAAACACATTAGGCACATGAACCGTACACCCCTGTAAGGCTTTTTAATTGTCGGCCCTGTACTACGGCATAGTATAATGTGTTCTTCACCGTTGTTTGCAGGGCCTGTCTTGCAAGGAGGCTAAGCCATCTTTAGGCGCACTGGATAATCCCAGCACGGAAGCCTAAAGGCTACGAACTATGATTCCCGGCATATTCACTGACAGTTTCGGTAGAGCAGACACAACAACGTTAACACACTGTGCTTTCATCGGTGCCTACAATTACTCTCCGATGTAGTCCCTACTTTCGATGAGCAGGTTGATGGCAAGGATCGTGAACTAGCAGGGAAACCGGGTAACCAAGAAAGAGACGTCAATGCAGGGTATAGGGGGTTAGGAAGCCTGTACTCACAACTCTGGAAGTCTGCCGCAGTAAGTTCGGCCCCTCCGCTTCCGAACAGCACCAATAGAAGCCTGCCACGTTTTGTCCAAAATCCTCATGATGAGAACAACGCTGGTAAGCAACAACAGCAGTCATGATATGAAAAGGAATGCCAATATATTGATTATGGTTTTGCAGACTCAGGAAACCCTGGAGACAAAGACTCAGCCTCCGATCTGGCTTTGTGAGAAATCCAAGCCCTTCGTTACCCAAAACTAATCGTAGCTAAGCACCTAAATGGACTCTACGCATCGACGTGTTTGGCAGCAATCCAATATTGTTCTTCACTTGTCCCCAAGCCGAACTTTCATGCTTTGTTTTGAGCTTCTCGTAGAAACACGAAACTCTTAACCCTTATCTCCCTAAACCCTAGATCCTTATCCCCTTCTGTCCACCAGTCTGCTTCCCTTATATCCACTGGTTTGATTCCGGCCCCAAAAAATCGACCTAGGCTTCGAAGAGCCCGCAGAGCTTCCTGGGCTCTGAGGACTCTCAGTGCATGTCTGTGCGTGTATGCATTTTTGTGTTGTTTGTGGAGCCGGGGGGGTCCAAATGACGCTTGAGGCGTTGAAGGATGTGTTGGCAAGGGCGCTTAGACGGCTCCAACTTGCGTGAGTGAAGGTTTGGATATGTGTGCTTGAGATTCCAGTGTCTGTGCATGCGTGTCTTGCATACCCAAAAAGCAAAGTTGCAGAATCCAGAACTGGCCCTCAGTACTACTCAGTACCCGAAACTTCAAGTGCTAATTGTACTAAGGGCCTTGTGCAGTACATCTACATAGAGTATACGGGCACTTCCTTGCTTAGGAAGTATTGAACACGTGTTACGGAAAGGAAGCAGGCTTGTTGGAGGTATCGGGCATTTCGAGGTGTCGGCAATGTGGCCATTTTGATGGACAAAGTTCAACAAGGCGAACAAATCGCGATGTGTAGAATCTGTACCCTCACCCCCCCCCCTCCGCATTTCCGAAAGCTCCGACATAGGGCCCCAGAACAGCGGAGACAAGCAAGAGAAGAGCATCCGACCTTAATGCTTTCGACGGGAACTCCTGCAGGAACATGCGGTATGTGGGTCTCGGAGGTTTGTGATTTGGCCGTTTGAGGAGTTTTTAGGTTGCCAATAACGAAGAGAGACTTTCGGAGTTTGTTTTCGGTTTCTCGCAAGATCTAAACTGTAAAGCCCAGGAGGATTTCGCCAAGCGGCACGAAGCTGCTATGCGTTTCGTGGAGGCCGTCGGCCTAGGGTCGTTTTCGGGTTTCGGCTTTGGGCTTTAGGGTTTAGGGCTGTCCAGGACCCCCCAAGTACCCTTTAAAGGGCTCTAAGATTTCTCATTAAGAGGTAATAAGGGACTACTATAAAGGGTGGTTGGGGGGTCTAGGGTGGGGCTCTAGTTGTATGGCTTTTGGGGCAGGGCTTTGGAGGGTTCAGCCCCAGAGCTGAACAGCTTCTGTTCAGGCTTGTATGGCCTTAGCTTTGAGGCTTGAACATAATGTACCTAGACCCTCCATCTCCCCTCTATTAGACCCTAAATGCCCCTTATTTGGGACCATATACCCCTATTTGAGGGTACAAGGAGGGTCCTGGTAATGTAGTGGTCTGCACAATCAGCATGTAGAATGTTCCCTTATAGTCCATCCGGCCCATACACACACACACACATGCTGTACCGCCAACCCTACTCTACTGTTCCGGTCCCGAATTAGGTCTCTGAATTGCTCAGCTTGCGCATGGCAATAGCCGCATGGCCCAGTCAACTGGTATGTGGAACGTCTATGAAACCTCGAGTTCAGGATTTAGACTGGGGACGTGCTTATGTCGGGATTTGGATTGGTTTCTGCAGAGCAGCCTCGTATCCTCTTCATGGTCTGGCTTCGGAAAGTACGAACACGCTTAAGGCAAACCCTTCACATCAAAGTAAGAGAGCAGAATCCACAGATCCCAGGCGCAACCGAGCTCCATCAGAAGCCTTAGTTCCAGCGGGTCATTCTATTAGGGCCCTAAGCCTATACCTGAACTGTAGGCGGATCCAGAGATCCCATATGAACTGCTCTCCGACATAATACAGGACCCTGAATAAGTAGTATGTAGTCATACTGTATATAATATCCGCCCCAACGCCCTATTCGGACAACTAAGGCCCCTACACATTGCATCCTAAGTCCACCTTTTCTCGAAGTTCCATGCTGGAGGGCGAATCCAAGACAATCTCCCCCGTGTGCGGCCGCTTGTCCGACACGGAATTCGAAGTCGCAGCGGACTTGCATCATCAGCAGAACCGGCGCATAGTCATGACTGCCTCTTGAGGCAAGCATAGACACTTGGGCACAAGGCGTGGCCGTGCAAGGTGGTGCTTTAGGGGTAGGCACTCCTGCCACGCGAGGGTGCATGCTGTCTTGGAGGTATTTTGCCAGGAACTTGAGCGTGAGCGGGATGAATGGCTGCGAATGGATGGTGTGAAGATTCCAAGGCACATGCCTTGTGGGTCTTCGCGTGTTGGTCCGGGCCAAGTATGTGGCTTCAGCTGTCCGATTTTCACTATACGACTCGCCGGGGTCTTCCTGGGAGAAGCTCGCTACCCACTTGTGCTCCTCCTGGGCGTTGATGGCGGGAGTCGGCTTGAACAAAAGGTATATACCTAGACCCTCCATCTCCCCTCTATTAGACCCTAAATGACCCTTATTTGGGACCGGTACAAGGAGGGTCCTGGTAGAAGCTATAGAATATTGAAGCTGACCAACCATTCCCGAAGAACCGGAATCTGTCCATAACAGAGCTTTAAGGCTCTCGGAACCTCCAGGGTGTACGGTGTCGGGTATATCGCTTAAGCTAGTCTTCAGAAGTTTAGGATTTAGGTTAAGCCCTAACGCCCTGAAGCCCCAACGACGAAGACACCCATGCGCAACCCTAAACTCCTTAACCCCTAAACCCTAAACTCCTTAACCGCAAGCCCTCAGCTCTCAACCCCTAAATTACTAAACCTCAAACCCTACTGTTGCAGGCGCTGAAAAACGCGACCCAAGCCGGTGAAAGCACCGGCCTTTCGACGGCAAAGAGTGCGCTTGAAGTGTTTAGGGCTTTGGGTTTTTGGGGGGTTTACGGTTCAGGATATAAACCTGGGGCTTTTGGGTTTAGGGCTTTGGGGTGTTGGGGTTTCGGGGCTTAGGCGGTTCGATGTTTAGGCTCTAGGGGGGTTTCGGGCTTTGGGGGCCAGCCCCTGTCGCCACGGTCGTCGTTAACTTGTGTGCGAAGCTTTGCCAGGGTGTGCTCCACTTCGAAGCCCGGATGATGTCGGGCCGTGTCGTGAATCGAGCTTCTTGGCCAACCGATCGGGACATCCAAGTCAATGCGGTGCGAATTTGCATCAGAGCTGCTATGATGAGCAGCAATCTCTTGCGATGCACCCACGCCATCAAGCTCGTGGGGCACGCTGGCGCTCTGTCCCTAAGCTCCCTGCCGTGGTCCACCAAGAGCGCAAGCCAAGTACCAGGCCCTGGAGACCATTGGTCCGAAAGACCCCCCCCCCCGCACGGTGGCATTGGCCAAAGTGCTACCCTTACTCTGACCTGGAACTATGTAGTATATACCCAAAGGGTCTATATATATATATAGTATATATAGTATATATAGTATATATAGTATATATACTTCTGAGGCCCAAATATCCACGAAGTAGCTACTATATTAGTACTTGGACCCTTTCGGATACATGCACACAAGTGCAGGGTGATTCAGGGTGCAGGATTCAAGGCGTCGCCGCTCTAGGCTGGCCTGGGTCCTCTTCTCACACCCTGTGAAATGTTCAGCATTCATGGGTAAGCAGGTGGGCCATAGTTGTGTAAGTTTTAGGCTTACGAAGGTTTTATGCATAGTTGGCTCACCAATGACCCTGCTGACGGCCACATAGGTTTTTTTTTGAGATTTGATGGGTTTTGGTTGCGAGGTATTTGTCGCGGTAAGTGATGTGGGATCAAGTTTGCATACATACAGACAGGCTTCGTTTAGACTCATGAACCTGTGTGATACTTTCGATGACGGCATGTCTATAGGACAGCCAAAAAACCCAAACCGACGCCAAAACAACCTAAGAGTGAACTGTCCCTGAACCTGAATTACAGGAGACGGAGACTCAATATTCTTGGAGTCGCTAAAAAGGTTACAGAGTTATCGGGCATTCAGCAGCAGATCTTTGCAGTCCCCCCCCCCCCATGCGCACAGGTCTTTGGGGCACCGTACATAATGGGATTAATCCATAGTTAATCCATAAGTCATAAGTAGGTCTCCACAAAATAAGATACTCACCCTCCAAATACAATTTTCGTTCTAAACACTAAGCCGCTACATCCCCCCAAACCCAGAAGTCTAAGCCTTGTCTCCTAGCCTAGACCGCATTTGCAAATCCTCAGAACACCCTGAACAAACCCGGAAGTTCAAGCTTCAACCCCCAAATAGGGTGTAGATGGTTTAGGGTTCGTGGTTTAGCCCAGCTGCCTGGTTTAGAGTTGAGTTAGGGTTTAGGATCTAATTAGCGTTTAGATAGAGGGCTCAAGGTTCAAAGCCCCAAAGAGTACTTCAAAGGCCTTGAAGCTATTCTTTAAGGCCTTCAAGCCTCGCTGCTAAGGTTGGCCAAATTCCGTGCAGGGTTCGAAGCCCGAAGTGGTCGAGGCACTCGTGATACTTAGACTTTAGGGTTTGATGTTCAGCGTTTTAGGCTTTAGACTTTGGGTTTCAAGACTTCCAGTTTAGGGTTCTTGATTTTCAAGGTTTCCAATCAAATTATGGTGGAGGTTTGGAGTTTCTTATTACTGTCCAGGACCCTCCTTGTACCCTCAAACAGGGGTATATGGTCCCAAATAAGGGGTACTTAGGGTCTAATAGAGGGTAGATGGAGGGTCTAGGGTTAGGGTTTATGGCATCTGGTCTTACCGCTTTAAGGCCCGGGAGAGTACAAAAAAGCTGAAACTGAGAAAGAGGGGTGGGGTGTAGGTTTTAGGGTTTGGGTTCTAGAGGGGTTTATTTATGGCTGGATGTTGATGATGCTGACGACGGCGAAGGCTTTGAAGATTCTTCGTCATGTCCTTGGTGTAATGTCGTGTCGTGTTTCTCCTGTTTCTGTCAATGCCAAGGTCCGTGTTTAAGGGGAGATCGTGCTCTGCTTATCTCTCTATTCCCACCACTGCCACAGCTTCCCCCTAAAATCCTAAACCCTTAAACCCCAAACCCTGAAACCCTAGCGCAACAACCCTAAACCCCAAAAAACCCGGAAGCCCTAACCCCCTGAGCCCTGAAAAAGCTTGTGAAGGAAGCATGGGCCGCTGAAAGGCCAGCCCTAAGGCCAGGCCCGCCTCACTTATATTAGCAGCCAGAAAGTTGGAACATCAATATGCTCATGCCCTTAAGCTAGAGTATAGGGGATCCTAGCACCAATCCTCCTAAACCCATGTTCCAACTTTCTGCGGTTCACTGTAGTGGGACTTAGGGTTTAGGAGTTTGGTGTTTTTTAGGGTTTAGGGTTTAGGGCAGGCTCCCCCGGAATCAGTCCCCACCCCGGTTCATATCAAAGCCGAGAACATTGAAAATCATCTTGTTTTTATTATGGTTCTAAGGGGGAGTATAGTGGTGGGACTTTCAGCCTTCATGGCCCAGAGCTCCACTTCCCGAGATGCCTCGTCGGAGTTTGTCGCATCTGGGGGACATGGCCTTACATAGGTTTCACTGAATCCTTCTAGAGCCGCTGAAACATTGGTTTAGGGTTTAGGATTTCGGGTTTTAGGATTTAGGGTTTATAAGGTTTAGGGTTTAGGATTTCGAGCTTAGGATTTAGCTTTAAGGGTATGTACGTAGGACCTTTAGGGTCTATTTGACGTATGGCTTTGCTTTGTTTATCAATACTATATCAACCCGGGCTTTTCAGATTTTAAGGATTTTAAAGATTTCAGATGCTTTTAA